>ML111413.1:29938-67341 GCA_003697995.1 Taxidea taxus jeffersonii | reverse complement strand
CAATAAATATTTAGAACTGAATGGATAGAACATGAAATGTATTCGTTGGTTCACATATTCCTTCCTTCTTCTCTTCTGTCATTGAGCAATCTTTTAAGAATAAACTATATTGTGCTAGCATCCCATATATATTCTTTTTATCCTCACAATGATGAAATCTTCATTTTTTTATACATTAACAGAGTTTTGCAGAGAGGAAGAGTCTGTGCCACATTTGGTATCAGTCTGATATACTTCATTGCCCATGAGATTTCCACTCTTGTAAATTATCACCTACCTATCCCAGGCTGGTTGGTGGTTATACAGAGCAGTTAATAAAATTTTTAAAAAGTGGGAAACGATTTAATTATGACACTGTGTAGTTTTTTGGGGAAGTATATTTGTCAGGTTTTGCTATAACAATAAACAATCTCAATATCTCAGAAGCTCATAAAAACAAATATTTATTTTTTATCCATGTTTTATGGGGGCTATGGGTCAGATGAGCTCAACTCAGCTTATATGTTTTCTCATCCTGCAACCCAAACCAAAGTTCATTATCTGGAAACTCCGGTTTTTATGGTGGAGATAGGAGTGAAAGGGACCAAGCCAAATTGTGTAAAGCTCAATATATGACAGGTGTCACATATTCCTGATATACCACTGGTCCAAGTATGCCACATGGCCAAGCTCAAAGTCCATGAGGCAGGGTTGTATATTCCTTCCCCAGTTTGTGTAGGCACATCACATGGCAATAAGTGGGAATATATAATCCTATTACAGAGAAGCAAAGAAGTGTTCAGAAAAACAATCCCTCATGTATCACAGATAGAGAAGATATTTTGAAAAAATGGCCCATGGGTAAAAATAGCAAAAGCTCCCTCTAGATATCCTTGCAGAGGATGGGCCACCATGGTTTGGGGTATGTCTTCAGATTGGTAAATTTGGATTGACAATATTATTATTTCCACCAGCAATGAATGACTTCAGGAAGGCTTCACTCATGTTTTCTGCTATGCACTCACTCAGCAAAGACTTTGAGATCTTACTCTGTTGTAGACACTGGGGAAACTGAGGTGAATTTCACAAAAGATTATGGTGAAAACCAGCTGTTAAATTATTTGTTTACAATTGTGGCTTTGCAATTTTTAGCAGCCAAAACTTTGGTACACTGTCCAGAAGATCTTTTTCTCTTGAATCCTGGGAAGTCAAATTAGCCTTGGCAAGCAAAGTATTAGAATAAAGAAATTAAATTGTCATCTCAGAGTTTTCACTGAGGCATTGACACACACACAGTCTTGAAGATGCCCTGGCATATTCATACTCTCTTACATCTTTTCTCCTAGACTTTGTTTATAACTCTTCAGTTAACATCCTTTATCAAGGCTTTAGTGAACAACTCTAATTTTATTTAGCAATATCCCTCTCACTTTTCCAGGAATAGACCACCTTTTTTTTAACCCCCCTTCTGAGACCTGTTTTTTCCCTTTCCCCTACTATTATGGCGTTTGTGAAAACCATCGGCTCCCTACGTAGCTCTTCCTCAGACCACTTCTGATTGGTTCATTGGTAGTCATCCGGCCTAAGCTTGACCAATAGGAGCTCTTACTTTATTTTTTTAGAATTGGGAAGAGGAGAATGCATTCCTTTCTTCATGGGGTGGGGTGGGGTGCAGCGGGGGGAGAAGTGGGTGATATGAGCCTAAGAAGGTTTAGGCCTTCACATTTCCTCTCTTGTGAAGGAAGATAGCCTAAAAGAGAAGAGAAGGCAAACACACTGAAAGGGTCAGAGGAAAGACACTGCACATGGCATTCTGGGTAGTTTTAAAGTCCCACATCCATTTGTTCTTGATGTCCGGCCATATTTCTGTTCTGTACATTTGATTATCCATCCCTTTCTTGGATGGTGTGAATAATTCACTCCCCCCTTCTTTGTTGGGAAATGATAATTTAAGTTGTATTTCTGCTTCCTGCAAACAGGTCATTCTTTAGAGTATAATGGCATTTTAAAAACTATCTTTGGAGAAAAGAGGACTGAAGGGGAACATAAATATTTCAGGGATGGACTGGGGAAGGGAGTGCTGACTGAGCAGCCAGAGAAAAACAGCGAGGAAGTGGGGTCATAGATGATTTAGAGAGAAGAGTTCTGAGGAAGAAGGCATAGTCTACAATAGTAAAACACACTTCTTAGAAAATTGGCAAGATGGGGACGAAGAAATATTGGATTTAGTCACAAGGAGGTCATTGATGACCTCAGTATAAAGATATACAGGGGAATGGTGGGTGCTGAAGTTAGCCAACATGGATTAGAGAGTGAATGGGAGCCAAAGACTCTGAGTATAAACAACATTAGGAGACCTGACAGTCAAGAGATGGGAAGAAAGAATGTCAACATCAGTATAGGGCACTCTTCTGAGGAAGGGCTTTTACTTTTTCTCTCTCTCTCTAAATATGAAGACAAATGATCAATAAACATTTCCTGAGCACATATTATATTTCTGATACTGTGTTATGTGTTGGAATAAAAAGATGAATAATATAGAGGCAAGATGAAACAAATTATGGTACATCCATAAAACG
Source organism: Taxidea taxus jeffersonii (assembly GCA_003697995.1). Classification (NCBI taxonomy): domain Eukaryota; kingdom Metazoa; phylum Chordata; class Mammalia; order Carnivora; family Mustelidae; genus Taxidea; species Taxidea taxus. The sequence continues at coordinate 64,783 of ML111413.1, read as the reverse complement.
GAAAAGTGCAGCCCTAAAAATGATGTTGTAAAAAGACTATTTAAATAATAAAATCTGTTGGAATATTAAGTTAAAAAATCAGGTTAAAAACACAGCTTGTACATATAGTCCAATCTGTTAATGTATACGTCAAAATAGATACCTATGCATAGGGAAAAAAATGTTGGAAGAAAATACAGAAAAATGTAAATAGTGGTGTCAAGATTTATAACTTTCATTTTATTCTTTAGCCTATCTGCATTTTCAAAATTTTCCACATTAAACTGATACTACTTGTAAGAAACATAGATGAAGATAATGTATATGTAAAAATAGATGTCCTGTGGATGCTGAAGCTGGTCACCAGTAACAGGAGAACCAATAGACTAACCAACCAAATGCACCCAATGCTACCTGTGAAATCTGAAGACAAGGGCTTATGTGAATGCAGAGGAATTATTTCTGTCTATAGCAGCTAGAGAGATTTCTCAGAAGAAATGATTCAGTTAGGACAAGAAACATGAGCAAGAATTGGTCTCGCTTAATTCCTTAAGAAATGAAAAATAGAGCTTCCCTATGACCCTGTAATTGCACTATTGGGTATTTACCCCAAAGATACAGATGTAGTGAAAAGAAGGGCCATCTGTACCCCAATGTTCGTAGCAGCGATGGCCAGGGCCATCTGTATCCCAATGTTTATAGCAGCAATGGCCACGGTCGCCAAACTGTGGAAAGAACCAAGATGCCCTTCAACAGACGAATGGATAAGGAATATATGGTCCATATATACTAAGGAGTGTTATGCCTCCATCAGAAAGGATGAATACCTAACTTTTGTATCAACATGGACAGGACTGGAAGAGATTATGCTGTGTGAAATTTTAAAAATTTTAAAAAATTAAAAAAGAATTGGTTTCGCTTAGAGGAAGGCAAAGAACTGAGCATAAATTAAAAGGGAAGTCCATGGGGACGCCTGGGTGGCTCAGTTGGTTGAGCGGCTGCCTTCGGCTCAGGTCATGATCCCAGCGTCCTGGGATCGAGTCCCACATCGGGCTCCTTGCTCGGCAGGGAGCCTGCTTCTCCCTCTGCCTCTGCCTGTGCTCGTTCGCTCTCTCTCCCTCTCTCTCTCTGACAAATAAATAAATAAATAAATAATCTTAAAAAAAAAAAAAAAAAGGGAAGTCCATGAAATGCTCAAGGAATTTTGAGCACTCTGGGGTCAGAAGGGCAGGAGCAGAGGGAGGGTGGCTGCCAGGGCAAAAGGCCTCTATTGTCCATTAAAGTTGAGGACATTATTATGTAATGAGTCGGTAGAGAAAAAGCATGCAGTTGAGCAGGTGTGGAGATGAGAACCATTGCCCAGATGCAGATGGAGAGGATACACCAGAGGATGACAAGGTCAGCAAGGAGGCTATATGTCCAGGTGTGAAAAAGTGAGGACTGCACTAGGGAAATGGCAGTAGGACTGGAGAAGCAGGGCTGTGTGTGAGAGTTACTTATGAAGGGAAATTGGTAGGGTTTAGTAACAGCACCAATAGCTGTTTCAGGCTGGGTTCTCTGGAAGCAGACCTTTGACATGGATTTTCAGATGCAAGATTTTTTTAGGGATCCACACATGAATAGACAAAGCTTTGGCTATGATGGTGAACACTCAGGAGCCAGTATTGCCCATCAGAGATGTATTAGGAGGGGCCCAAATGGCCAAGCCTTTGTACACTCACCTCATTCAGTCAGGGGTTTTGCGGCCCCGGGAAGGGTGTGAGCTTAGGGGAAGTGGTGGCCCTTTGTGGGCAGACTCCAAAGGAGCTAGAGCCTAAGAAGCAAGGCTTTCCTTGAAGGGGCATCTGAGTGGCACATCTCTGTGTCTACAAGAGTAACAACTGTGCTCATTTCAGCTTCACCCCACTCTATAAAAAGGTCACTGCTATCATCCCCATTTTGTAGAAGGGGGGAGATGCACAAAGAAGTCAAGAAATTTGCCCAAGATTACTCAGCTAGTAAGTGATAGAGTTAAGTTAAAACCTCTAGAATTTGGCTTCAGGGCCCATGTCCTTAACCACTGGCCCACTACCTGTCACTGAATGTAGGTGGGATGGGGGAGTGGGGGAGCAAGAAAACATGACTATGATCAGAAGCCTGATTGGGCTCTCCTAATAGTTCCTTCTTTTCTTTTTTTTCTTCCTGACCGTTCTTCTGTAACATTACAGCCTGATGACTGTGATGTTGTCTACCTTCTAATTTTCCCTCTGCCCTCTCTCCCCATCTCTTCCCTTCTTCCCTCCCTCCCTCTCTTTTTTTTTCTCATATGCTATTATTATCATAGGAAGGGAAGTAAAGTTCAGTAAAGTACATTGATTTATTAAACAAAGTTCAGCATGGGGATTAATAAAATACATACAGACTTCAGTGAAATTGTGCCCTAAACACTTGCTTTTAAAGCCATGTTTCAAAAAGATTATCCACAGGAGTTATGAATAATTTTCATCAAATGACAAGAATAGACACTAGTTAGCAATGGCAAATTTTTTTATTTTTTTATTTTTAAGCAATGGCAAATTTTTGTGTTCGTAGGGTGTTAGTTAATACTCCGGTGTCAAGATTGTTGTTTCCCTTTCTTTAAAGTGATCTGATCACTTTAAAACATGGTTCACATGGGGAAAATTTTAAAGCACACAAATATAATGTGGTATTTTCTAAAATGAAGTCTTTGAGTGATTTTTATAAAATTCTCATTTAATGAGGAGCTGGCAGAGTGGGTTGGGGGAATAGAGCTGAGGGTTTGGAAGTGGCCTGTGGGAATGTGTGGACCCAAGAGATAAAGAGTGACAAAAGAAGGGACAAAACCATCCTTGATCAAAGGACCTTCACTTTCCCTCACTTATTTGCTCTGTGAAGGGTGAAGTCTCCTCATGTTTCTGACCCTTGGTTTCCATACCTGAAAATGCCCATGTGGTGGGTTGTTGTCAGAATTAAAGGAGATGTTGCCTAGGAGAGAGCCTGACTCCTGGTAGGTACTAAGAGGCATCACTGAATGTGAATCTGACACACATTCCCTTCATCTTCAGGCACTTAGGATTTGAAACACTTCTCTCTTCCTCTCATCTTTTTCCTTCTCTGGTCCTCCTGCAAGATGGGGATTTCTGCATTCAGGGGCTCCCGGGAGCTCTGGGCTTTGAGCATTGGCCTAGAGGATAATTCCTCCCTTGCACTCAATCAACCTGGCATTCATCTGCAGCCGGGGAGAGCAGCCAGTCTGATTTCTTGACATAAACACACTGAATAAGCAAGACAGGCCCCACTGAGTTATTTAAAACCCTGATCTGAGAGAGAGCATCTTGAATCTGAAGTTCTTTCCTAAATATAAACGGCAAAGCTTATTCAACATCAAATCAAATCAATGATAATTTGAGGACTAATTAGCATTTGGGGCTTTTTTCGGCAGTGCGGTGATGTGGTGTATAATGCTATGTGATTGGGGAGAAGCACGTAATTATGAAGCTGAATACATTGTCTCCTGGAGACTGAGGAAGGAGCAGATTCCCTAGCTAAAAGAGGCCTGCCACCGGCCAGAGGGAGGGGTAGAGTAGGGGCGTGGCAGAGTCCTTACCTGAAACCTGCTGCCCATGGCGGGTAGGCGGTGTGTGTCTCGAAGGGCAGGATATGAGCCTTCTTTTTGGTGGTCCCACCTCCTCTCTGACAGAACATTTTTACTTCCTCTTGGATCAACAAAGCTTGATCTTTCACTGTAATTATAAGAGGTAAAAGAAGAAATGAGATTATTTCAGAAAGGAATTAAACAAAGGGGAACTAAAATTTGGTACATGCTTGCTTGGAGCTTGGAGTCCAAATAACCAGAGGAAAAAATATTCTTGGAGTACCTTCCATGTGGTTATTTTTAAACCCATTACATACTGCCAATTTAATCCTTAGGTTGGCCCTATGAGGTCAGTATTATATTACTTTCCTTCGTTCGTTCGTTCCTTCATCTCTCTTATCTCTCTCTCCCTCTTCCCCCCCCTTTTTTTTACTTTTCATTTATTTCCTTCCTTCCTTTCTTTCTCTTCCTTCCTTCCTCCCTTCCTTCCTTCCTCTCTCTGTCTCTTTCCTTCTCTTCTTTCTTCCTTTCTCCCTCCCTTCCTTACTTCATTCCTTTCTTTCTCTCTTCATTCTTTCTTTTCCTTCCTTCCTTCCTTCCTTCCTTCCTTCCTTCCTTCCTTCCTTCTTTCCTTCCTTCCTTCCTTCCAAAACTAAGCCTCAGAGAGGCTATGAACATCTCTAAAGTCTTATAGATAGAAATTGGCAGATCAGAGTATATTGTATATTATAAATTAATATACTTAATATACTTCCGGATCCAAAGTTGGTGCAGCTCTTCCCATACTGTACTGCTTTGCCTGAATTACATTGTTTAATGTATCTCAAGAAGCCTATGGAAGATGGTATGTTCTTTGACATGGGGATGCCCTGGGCTTAGAGAGGTAAAGAAATTCACCCAAGATCACCAGGTACTACGTGGATAAAACTGATGTCTAAGAGGGTAAAATGAAAACACAGAAAATAATTACAAAGAAGTATTAGCTGTGATTAAAAAACAAAACCATAGGGGTGCCTGGGTGGCTCAGTGGGTTAAAGCCTCTGCCTTCGGCTCAGGTCATGATCCCAGGGTCCTGGGATCAAGCCCCACAGCTGGGTTCTCTGCTCAGCAGGGAGCCTGCTCCCCCCTCTCTCTGCCTGCCTCCTCTGCCTACTTGTGATCTCTGTCTGTCAAATAAATAAATAAATAATCTTAAAAAAAAAAACTAAAAAAAAACCAACAACCATAAAATCCAAAAAGAACATGGACCCTGTGTGAATCTTCACCTGGGGTGAACAGTCCTCAAACAGGAGACTTGGTCAAAGTTCAATGTCTGCAGTCTGCTCTCCTGTCTCTGTGAATCTGCTCCCATAGGCCTGGGGTTTATCACCAGGTGCACCAGGATGTAGGTGTTCAATCAGAGACTCTGGCCTGGAAGCTACAAGCAGGAAGAGGATGACATATAAATGTCTCTCATATGTTGAATCTGACCCACTGGTGGTGGCTGTCTGTGGTGTTGGGTTGAGAAAGATTCTAAGACCCATTAGGGCTCAGTAGGAAAGAGGCAGATTGGTTAGGGATGTCTGTGGTGGCCCCCTCACAGTGGATGATGACATATGTGCCAGGTATTGGCTGTGCCTGTCTTACATTCTGACCATTCCAGTTCCTCCTCTAGTTTCTCTTTGCACAGTGAATACATATAGGAATTATATTCTCCTGGAGACTTGAAGCTGAATTCTATAGGAGCCCCCAGCATGCACATGCAACACACCCACTAGTAAACCATGCCTTGTTTCTTCAAGGGACGTTGAGATGCTTAATTTTGACATTTATTTTTTTGTTTGTTTGTTTTGAAAAATTTATTATTTATTTATTTTTTATTTTTTTATAAACACATAATGTAACACCACCACCCTCTCCCGACACCCCTCCCCCCCACCCCCCTCCATTTGTTTTATGACATTAAGAGTCTCTTTTGGTTTGTCCCCCTCCCGATCCCATCTTGTTTCATTTATTCTTTTCCTACTCCCTTAACCCCAACCCCCTTGCATCTCCATTTCCTCATATCAGGGAGATCATATGATAGTTGTCTTTCTCCGATTGACTTATTTTGCTAAGCATAATACCCTCTAGTTCCATCCATGTCGTCGCAAATGGTAAGATTTCATTTCTTTTGATGGCTGCATAGTATTCCATTGTATATATATACCACCTCTTCTTTATCCATTCATCTGTTGATGGACATCTAAGTTCTTTCCATAACTTGGCTATTGTGGACATTGCTGCTATAAACATTCGGGTACACGTGCCCCTTTGGATCACTATGTATGTATCTTTAGGGTAAATACCCAGTAGTGCATTGCTGGGTCATAAGGTAGCTCTATTTTCAATTTTTTGAGGAACCTCCATGCTGTTGTCCAGAGTGGTTGCACCAGCTTGCATTCCAACCAACAGTGTAGGAGGGTTCCCCTTTCTCTGCATCCTCGCCAGCATCTGTCATTTCCTGACTTGTTCATTTTAGCCATTCTGACTGGTGTGAGGTGGTATCTCATTGTGGTTTTGATTTGTATTTCCCTGATGCCCAGTGGTGTGGAGCACTTTTTCATGTGTCTGTTAGCCATCTGGATATCTTCTTTGCAGAAATGCCTGTTCATGTCCTCTGCCCATTTCTTGATTGGATTATTTGTTCTTTGGGTGTTGAGTTTGATAAGTTCTTTATAGATTTTGGATACTAGCCTTTTATCTGATATGTTGTTTGCAAATATCTTCTCCCATTCTGTCAGTTGTCTTTTGGTTTTGTTAACCGTTTCCTTTGCTGTGCAAAAGCTTTTGATCTTGATGAAATCCCAATAGTTCAATTTTGCCCTTGCTTCCCTTGCCTTTGGCATTGTTCCTAGGAAGAAGTTGCTGTGGCTGAAGTTGAAGAGGTTGCTGCCTGTGTTCTCCTCAAGGATTTTGATGGATTCCTTTCTCACATTGAGATCCTTCATCCATTTTGAGTCTATTTTCATGTGTGGTGTAAGGAAATGGTCCAATTTCATTTTTCTGCATGTGGCTGTCCAATTTTCCCAACATCATTTGTTGAAGAGGCTGTCTTTTTTCCATTGGATATTCTTTCCTGCTTTGTCGAAGATTAGTCGACCGTAGAGTTGAGGGTCTATTTCTGGGCTCTCTATTCTGTTCCATTGATCTCTGTGTCTGTTTTTGTGCCAGTACCATACTGTCTTGATGATAACAGCTTTGTAATAGAGCTTGAAGTCTGGAATTGTGATGCCACCAACTTTGGCTTTCTTTTTCAATATTCCTTTGGCTATTCGAGGTCTTTTCTGGTTCCATATAAATTTTAGGATTATTTGTTCCATTTCTTTGAAAAAATTGGATGGGATTTTGATAGGCATTGCATTAAATGTGTAGATAGCTTTAGGTAGCATAGACATTTTCACAATATTTGTTCTTCTAATCCAGGAACATGGAACATTTTTCCATTTCTTTGTGTCTTCCTCAATTTCTTTCATGAGTACTTTATAGTTTTCTGAGTATAAATTCTTTGCCTCTTTGGTGAGGTTTATTCCTAGGTATCTTATGGTTTTGGGTGCAATTGTAAATGGGATTGACTCCTTAATTTCTCTTTCTTCTGTCTTGTCGTTGGTGTAAAGAAATGCAACTGATTTCTGTGCATTGATTTTATATCCTGACACTTTACTGAATTCCTGTATAAGCTCTAGCAGTTTTGGAGTGGAGCCTGTTGGGTTTTCCACATATAGTATCATATCATCTGCAAAGAGCGATAGTTTGACTTCTTCTTTGCCGATTTGGATGCCTTTAATTTCTTTTTGTTGTCTGATTGCTGAGGCTAGGACTTCTAGTACTATGTTGAATAGCAGTGGTGATAGCGGACATCCCTGCCGTGTTCCTGACCTTAACGGAAAAGCTCTCAGTTTTTCTCCATTGAGAATGATACTTGCAGTGGGTTTTTCATAGATGGCTTTGATAATATTGAGGTATGTGCCTTCTATCCCTACACTCTGAAGAGTTTTGATTAGGAAGGGATGTTGTACTTTGTCAAATGCTTTTTCAGCATCTATTGAGAGTATCATATGGTTCTTGTTCTTTCTTTTGTTAATGTACTGTATCACATTGATTGATTTGCGGATGTTGAACCAACCTTGCTGCCCTGAAATAAATCCCACTTGGTCGTGGTGAATAATTCTTGTACTGTTGGATCCTATTGGCTAGTATTTTGGTGAGAATTTTCACATCTGTGTTCATCAAGGATATCTGTCTGTAATTCTCTTTTTTGATGGGATCCTTGTCTGGTTTGGGGATCAAGGTGATGCTGGCCTCATAAAATGAGTTTGGAAGTTTGCCTTCCATTTCTATTTTTTGGAACAGTTTCAGGAGAATAGGAATTAATTCTTCTTTAAATGTTTGGTAGAATTCCCCTGGGAAGCCATCTGGCCCTGGGCTTTTGTTTGTTTGGAGATTTTTGATGACTGTTTCAATCTCCTTACTGGTTATGGGCCTATTCAGGTTTTCTATTTCTTCCTGGTTCAGTTTTGGCAGTTTATATGTCTCTAGGCAAGCATCCATTTCTTCCAGATTGTCAAATTTGTTGGCATAGAGTTGCTCATAATATGTTCTTATGATTGTTTGTATTTCTTTGGTGTTGGTTGCGATCTCTCCTCTTTCATTCATGATTTTATTTATTTGGGTCCTTTCTCTTTTCTTTTGGATAAGTCTGGCCAGGGGTTTATCAATCTTATTAATTCTTTCAAAGAACCAGCTCCTAGTTTCACTGATTTGTTCTATTGTGTTTTTTTTTGTTTGTTTGTTTCTATTTCATTGATTTCTGCTTTGATCTTTATTATTTCTCTTCTCCTGCTGGGTTTAGGCTTTCTTTGTTGTTCTTTCTCGAGCTCCTTTAGGTGTAGGGTTAGGTTGTGTATTTGAGACCTTTCTTGTTTCTTGAGATAGGCTTGTATCTCTATATATTTTCCTCTCAGGACTGCCTTTGCTGTGTCCCACAGATTTTGGACCGTTGTGTTTTCATTATCATTTGTTTCCATGGTTTTTTTCAATTCTTCTTTAATTTCCTGGTTGACCCATTCATTCTTTAGAAGGATGCTGTTGAGTCTCCATGTATTTGTGCTCTTTCCACATTTCCTCTTGTGATTGAGTTCTAGCTTCAGAGCATTGTGGTCTGAAAATATGCAGGGAATGATCCCAATCTTTTGATACCTGTTGAGACCTGATTTATGACCCAGGATGTGATCTATTCTGGAGAATGTTCCGTGGGCACTAGAGAAGAATGTGTATTCTGTTGCTTTGGGATGGAATGTTCTGAATATATCTGTGATGTCCATCTGGTCCAGTGTGTCATTTAAGACCTTTATTTCCTTGTTGATCTTTTGCTTGGATGATCTGTCCATTTCAGTGAGGGGAGTGTTAAAGTCCCCTACTATTATTGTATTATTGTCGATGTGTTTCTTTAATTTTGTTATTAATTGGTTTATAGTTGGCTACTCCCATGTTGGGGGCATAGATATTTAAAATTGTTAAATCTTCTTGTTGCACAGACCCTTTGAGTATGATATAGTGTCCTTCCTCATCTCTTATTATAGTCTTTGGCTTAAAATCTAATTGATCTGATATAAGGATTGCTACCCCAGCTTTCTTCTGATGACCATTAGCATGGTAAATTGTTTTCCACCCCCTCACTTTCAATCTGGAGGTGTCTTCGGGTCTAAAATGAGTTTCTTGTAGGCAGCATATTGATGGGTTTTGGTTTTTTATCCATTCTGAAACCCTGTGTCTTTTGATTGGGGCATTTAGTCCATTTACGTTCAGGGTAACTATTGAGAGATATGAATTTAGTGCCATTGTATTGCCGGTAAGGTCATTGTTACTGTATATTGTCTCTGTTCCTTTATGATCTACTACTTTTAGGGTCTCTCTTTGCTTAGAGGACCCCTTTCAATATTTCCTATAGAACTGGTTTGGTGTTTGCAAATTCTTTCAGTTTTTATTTGTCCTGGAAGCTTTTTAATCTCTCCTTCTGTTTTCAATGATAACCTAGCTGGATATAGTATTCTTGGCTGCATGTTTTTCTCGTTTAGTGCTCTGAATATATCATGCCAGTTCTTTCTGGCCTGCCAGGTCTCTGTGGATAAGTCTGCTGCCAATCTAATATTTTTACCATTGTATGTTACAGACTTCTTGTCCTGTGCTGCTTTCAGGATTTTCTTTGTCGCTAAGACTTGTAAATTTTACTACTAGATGGCGGGGTGTGGACCTATTTTTCTTGATTTTGAGGGGGATTCTCTGCATGTCTTGGATTTTGATATTTGTTCCCTTTGCCATATTATGGAAATTCTCTACAATAATTCTCTCCAATATACCTTCTGCTCCCCTCTCTCTTTCTTCTTCTGGAATCCCAATTATTCTAATGTTGTTTTGTCTTATGGTATCACTTTTCTCTCGAATTCTCCCCTCACGGTCCAGTAGTTGTTTGTCTCTCTTTTGCTTAGCTTCTTTATTCTCTGTCATTTGGTCTTCTATATCACTAATTCTTTCTTCTGCCTCATTTATCCTAGCAGTAAGAGCCTCCATTTTTGATTGCACCTCATTAATAGCTTTTTTGATTTAAACTTGGTTAGGTTTTAGTTCTTTTATTTCTCCAGAAAGGGCTTTTATTTGTCTGGACAGCTTTTGTCTAATATCTTCCATGCCTTTTTCGAGCCCGACTAGAACCTTGAGAACCATCATCCTGAATTCTAGATCTGACATATTACCAATGTCTGTATTGATTAGGTCCCTAGCCTTCGGTACTGCCTCCTGTTCTTTTTTTTTGTGGTGATTTTTTCTGCCTTGTCATTTTGTCCAGATAAGAATATATGAAGGATCAAATGAAATACTAAAAGGGTGGCAAAGACCCCAGGAAAATGTGCTTTAACCAAATCAGAAGAGACCCCAAATCGTGGGGGGTGGGGGGGAGAAAGAAGGTAAAAAGAATTTCAGAAAAGAGAAAAAAAATTTAAAAAAGAACACAAATAAAGAAGAAATATAAAAGAAGAAAATATATATATATATATATTAGACTGGTGACTAGAACAGGGTCACCCACTTAATTTTGGGAGTATTTTGGTTTCTTAGAAGAAACTACCTCCCAAAATTTTAAAGAATGAAAAACATGTATAAGGGTAAACAGAATGAAGGGATGGGATATGACTTTAAGATGAAAAAAAATTTTTTTTAAATTTCTAACAAAGGATTTGATAAGGTAAGTTGGTTGGGAGAATAAAAAAAAAGAAAGTGGAGAGAACGTGCTTGGGCTGGAGACTAGATCAAGCCCTGTGCTAGATTTTGGGTGTATTTTGATCTATTAGAAGAAGTTGTACCCCAAATTTTTTAGAAGAAAAAACCCTATGTGTATACAAAGAATAAAGTTAGGTACAATGAAGGATCAAATAGGACTATAAGAATAAAGGTTCAAAAAAGATTGTTATTTTATTTTATGAAAGGTATTGTTAAGATAAACTAGTTTAAAAATGTTAAAAGAGGAAAGAGTAAAAGTTTTAAAAAAATTAGCAGAAGAGGAAAAAATTTAAAAAAAATTAATTAACTTTGCAAGACTACAGATTCATGGGGAGAAAGCCATGAATTTCATGCTTTGCTTTCTCCTCCTGTGTAATTCCGCTGTTCTCCTTGGTAAGTGAACTTGGTCTTGGCTGGATTTCTTTGATCTTCTGGGGGAGGGGCCTGTTGTAGTGATTCTCAAGTGTCTCTGCCCCAGGCGGAATTGCACCGCCCTGACCAGGGGCCGGGCTAAGTAATCTTCTCAGGTTCGCTTTCGGAGCTTTTGTTCCCTGAATGCTTTCCGTATAGTTCTGGAGCACAGGAATGAAAATGGTGACCTCCCAATCTCTGGCCTGGAGGAGCCAAGAGCTTGGGGCCCCACTCTTCAGTGCGCCCTCAGAGAAAAGCTCTCAATCACTCCCATCTCCCGGCCTCAAGCCGCACTTGGAGAAAATCGCGCAATCACTCCCTTCTCATTGGCCTCTGGCTGCACTCCAAGCTCACCCAGCCTGTGACCAAGTGTCTCTGTCTCTGGCACAGAGCCCCGCCTGGAGTCTCCGAACCTGGCAGATCCCTGAGCTCTCCCAGGTCGGAGTCTCCCCGGATCTTGTGGGGACCCCACGCACAGAGCACCGGCCTGTGTCATGGATTACAGCTCAAGGTAACCCCAAGTTGAGAGTTCACTCCTCAGCTCTGTCTCCGCAGCTGGCTTCCCTGCTCTAATACCTGTGAGCTCTGCGACACTCAGACACCCCCAATCCTTCTGTGACCCCATGGGACCTGAGGCCACACTGTTCCCGCAAGGTCTTCACCCCGGTTTAGCCTCTGGAGCAATGTCCTTCCATGGAGCAGACTTTTAAAAGTCCTGATTTTGTGCTCCGTTGTTCTGCCGCTTGCCGGGAGCCGGCCCCTCCCCCCAGGGTCTATCTTCCCATCGCGTTGGATTCACATCTCCGCTGGTCCTACCTTTCAGAAAGTGGTTGATTTTCTGTTTCTAGAATTGTTGTTCTTCTTCTCTTCAATCTCCTGTTGGATTTGTAGGTGTTCGGAATGGTTTGATAAGCTATCTAGCTGATCTCCTGCTGCTTGATGTTGTCTCAGCCTGCTACTTCTCCGTCTTCTTGACTCCTCCCCCTAATTTTGACATTTAGACCTGACAAACCAAGAGGCAGGTGTCTTGGAACAGGAAAGCACAGTAAGAAAAATAAAACACTTTGGATTGATTTTTTTTCCCAGATTGGATATTAAGAAGCCAAAGAGTGGCTGCTTTTCCAAGCATGATGAGGGTAATTCAAATTATCCTATTCAACTAGAGATGGCCTGATGGGGGTCCAATTGCTGAGTATATGGTTGGACATAAGAAGTGAGACATAGTCTTCTCAAGACGCTATGGCTTAATTGGCAAGAGGAGACAGGAACTTTTTTGTTGTTGTTGTTAAATATGATGAGAAAAAACTCAGTGCTGAGGCCTGAGGATATTGGCATTCATATAATCTATTCATATCAAGCAATTGATATGAATAGATTACTGAATGCATTAGATTGTGGTCTGGATTACCATCTGATTTTGGCTATAACTCAGTTGATTCTTTATTGAGCATCTATGTGTACCTAATGCTAGGTATTCCTACAAAGCAAATTATGTATTATTTATAATGTGTATTCACTCTACATATGAAAGGTATTTGAGGGGGCCTACCATCAAATATATATAAAATAAGGCCATTAAAATAGAATTAGACAATATCTGGAGAAGAAGGCAAAGGCAAAATCACTAACCACATAGACTAATATAGTTACTATGATTGAGAATTAAGATTAGATCTGAGCTTCCTGGCAGATAGGGCAAAATGGAGATCATGGTGGATGCATGTTTGTACTACCAGATGCAATAAGAACACTTGGAAATGTAAACTGTTTGATATTACAAGCTTCCAAAAGAACTTGGATGACAAGCTTCCTGAGGGCAGTGACTGAGTCTTAATTTATCTTAAAATCTTGACCACCTGGTAGAGAGCATGACACATACTAGATGTGTAATAACAGAGTTTGTTGAATCTATTCCATCAATACAATGGTTTCTGGGGATTTGGAAGCTGGGAAGGGTTATTAAGATAGAGTGCTATTATTGTCTCTCTTAAGGAAGTCTTTTTGTGGAAATTGGGGGAAATTTAACATATGGAATTAGCTCCATAGGTAGTAGAGGATCTAAGAAGGTAAGAGAGGATGGCAAGGGAACTAAGAGATCAGCAACACCAGGAAGCCACTGCAGCTTTGAACTAGAGGAAGGAAGTGGTATTTTGAGAGGTAGGGTCACCTGTGGGGGTTGGGGGGGGAGCTGGAACCATACCAAGCCATACCAGGTGGGAGCTAGAGCTACGGGGTGGGAGGATACAACCAATGCCAGAGATGCTGTCATGAGAAGAGAGGAAGGAGGAGGAAAAATGGGTTTTTCCCTTTACCATATAATCTCTTGCCTTTCATTGGTGAACTCATTTGAAATCAGCTGATGTAGGAATCTGAAAAACATAGCCTCAGGATTCAGGATTGGCACAGGTGCAAATAGGAATCTGGGACAACTGTGTTCAACTTGGTCAGACCTTGAATCATGAGCATTGTAAAGATTCTGGAGAAGCTGGTATCTTTTTTCTTCCCCCCACAATCTTATTAATAGAAAATATACTTTGGGCTTCTTATATTCTATAAGGTACTTTGAGAATGTGATTTGGTTGAAACAGATTTAGGTTTAAATTCCAGCACTGCCACATAAGCCATATCAAGAACTTGGGCAAGTTACCCCACTTCTCTGAGCCTCAATTTCTCCATCTCTAAAATGGTAAAGATAGTACCAACTTCACAGAGACTTTTGTGAAGATTAAATGAGGAAATTAATATAAAACACACAACACAGTGCCTAACACATAGGAGAAGCAGAGCCCCTAGCTAGTCTGAGATTATCAGTAGTTGGCAACTACTTCACACTCAGGACTGCTGCTTTCAGCAGAACCTTCTCAGCTTTCAACTTATGTGGCACCACACCCATGAAGTCTTTCCAGGGTGTCCTTCCTGTGTCCCCAGTGTCCTCTGGATATACCTCTATCAGGCACATTTCATGCCATTTTAGCATTATGTCTTGGGGTGCCTGGGTGGCTCAGATGGATAAGTGGCCAACTCTTGGTTTTGGCTCAGGCCATGATCTCAGGGTCCAGGAATGGAGCCCTGCATCGAGTTTCACTCTCATTGGGGAGTCTGCTTGAGGATTGTCTTTCTCTCCCTCTCCATTTGCCCCCCTCCACTCACACACACTCTCTCTAAAATAAATAAATAAACATCCTTACAAATTTATTTTTTTTAAAATGATCTGTTGACACTCTATATTCTTCATTAGAATGAGAGCTCCTTCCAGGCAGGAGAACATAGATTGTTCTCTCCATATCATACCTAGCATTGTTCTTGGCAAAGAGTATGAACTTAGCAAATGCTTTTTGAATGTATGAATAAGTAATTGCTATTATTCACTCACCAAAAGTAAGATGAACCATTTTCCCAGCCATGCCTTCTCTAGTTCCTTCTTCACTATGGGCATCTTTGCCTGGTTTCTGAGCTAATCCTGCACAGCACAGTGAGTCTATGACTACCTAGAGAATAGGAGACGGGTGAAGAATGAGGAAAATATAAGAGTTGGCTAGAGCAAGTTGGGAGAAAGATAGTGGACATCTATTGAATGTCAGATGAGCACTCTTTTCTAGAAAGAGCAACCATCAGAGCTTCCATGTTTGTATGAAGAGCCCCCAAACACTGTTCTCAGTTTATTGCCTTCATGGAAGATGTGAGACCCAAATGGGACCAATCAGTTCTGATCCCTTGGAAATTTAAAACAGAAACCTACACAGAGAAATCAATAACTTAACCACTGACTGAAGATATAAGACATAATACTCAGAAGGAATTCTTAGCCATACTTTTTCTCATTGTGATGTAAAGAGAAGTCATCCTGAGGCTAGGGAAAAGAATAAAGGAATTATGGGGGTGGGAGGTTTGAGTCCCCCTAAAAGTGTTCAAGTCCCAGTTCAGGTTGCCCCTGTCACATTTCTGCCCTTGAATTCTATGAGTTACACAAAAGTTTTATTATAAAGCCCCCTTTTTGTTTAGAGTAGTTCAAATTTGGTTTCTGTTATCTGCAACAAACACATCTTAATCCCAAAAAGTGTGAAAATGGACCATGAAACAGAAAAATAATTTGAGACTAAAATATCAGTAATCATGAACACTGAAATATAACTTTCAGATTTTATTCCATAAGCAATGTGCAGCCTTTGCAAGTGTTTGAGGAAGGAAGTAAAATGAAATGGTCTGTATTAAATGGAAAGGCTCTGACACCTAAACAAAGTGTGTATCTCTCTCCCTGTCACCTTTGCAGCTCAAAAACACTAATCACTTACTAATCTCAAGAATGTGCTCTTCCCAATTTTCCCACAAATACCTCTGACACACATGAATGCCCAGCATATTTTTCCTGGACTCCAAACCCTTCCTTTCTCACAAATTTGTTTTTCCAGTGATCTGCTCTCTGGCTGTGAGAGAATTGTCCTTCTAGAACTAATACTATCACTATGGAAAGATGCCAGATGTCCGTTAGCTGCAGAGAGGGTTATATTCAGCGCATCAGAAAGAGGACAAAGATTTCTAATGCATGCTTGAATTAGCTAAAAAAATTCATTCTTTCTGCTTTTCTGGTCTTCTCTTTTGAGGTGAGTAAAGATCTAGATTCCCTGGGGAGGAATAAGAGCCTGAGGCCATTAATCAAATTTATGCTGGGAGGCAGTGACAGGTGGATTAGGGAATCAGCAACCTGGTCTACCCCACTGTCATACTAATTTGCTCTTTAGACATAGGCTACTTATTCCCTCATCTGCCCTCAGTCTCCTCATCTGTAAAATAGAGGGGTTAGTCTAAAGAAGTCTCATATTTGGTGATTCTTTGTCTGAATTTTTCTTGGATCCTCAGGGGGCCAGGAACATGGCTTTGGGTCTGGGTCCCACTTGCTGAGAATGGCCCACTTGTTGGACAGTTCCTTAGAGCAGCCCTGTAGATTAACTTGAAGCAGTCCTAGGCCTTATCACAGTCGCTGGAGGCTAAGTGTTTGCAGGTCATTTACCCAGGATACAGCCTTAACAAAGACATAAAAATAATGCCTCAGTGATCCATCTGCAGCTTACATGGATACGTACAATAGTATCCATCTCCTCCACTGGCTCAGATTCAATTTGCATTAGTAGGAATAAGGTATGGCTACAATGCAGTATGAAGTAAGGGGGAGTTTAAAAAGGAACAAGCTAACATCTTCCCTATGGGTTCCAACCTACACTCACTTCAGACCTCTCATGGCTGCTGTGGTCTGAGCCGCATAGTCCAACATTAGATCACATTAACCTTTGAATTGTTCTCTCATTTATTTATGTGTGTTCAGTTCAGATCTCTAACTTTACTTGAATGTATTTTCAGTTCAAGAACACATATTTGTAGGGAAGCTACTCTCTGCCATGCACTGAAGATAAAGAGACAAGCACAGTCTCTGCCTTTGAAGAACTCATTGTCTGGAGAAGGATATAGACAAACAAACAGACGTTTATGCAGAAACATTAAGATAGAGGGATGTGTTTGTTTTCTATTATTGTGTAACAAATCACCACAACTTTAACAGCTAAAAATAACACCCATTTTTTAGCTTATAGTTCTGTAGGTCAGTATCTAGATGGGTTCCAAAGGGTCCTCTGATCAGGGTCTCACAAGCGTCTGAAGGGATCTCTAATCAGGGTCTCAAGACCAAAGTCAGGTTGTCGGCTGGTCTGGGCTTTTATCTATAGGCTCAAGAGAGGAATTTACTTCCAAACTCAATCAAATCAGTGGCAAAATCCTGTTTCTTGAAGTTGTAGGTCTAAGGTTCTTGTTTCCTTGCTGGCTGTCAGGCTAGGGGCCACTGACTGTTCTAGAGGTCAACTGCATTCTTTCTCATATAGCTGCTTTCTTCATGCTCAAACCAGCAGTGGGGGGTAGAGTCTTTCACATGCCTTCACTTTCCTTGCTTTCCTCTTCTGTCTTTTCTTTGTACCACTAGCCTGAGAAAGTACTGTACTTTTAAGGACTCTTGTGATTAGATCTGGCTCATTTGGTTACTCTTACTTTTTTTTTTTAAATTTATTTGACAGACAGAGATCAAAAGTAGGCAGAGAGGCAGGCAGAGAGAGAGAGAAAGGGAAACAGGCTCCCTGCTGAGCAGAGAGCCCAACACGGGGCTCGATCCCAGGACCCTGGGATCATGACCTGAGCCAAAGGCAGAGGCTTTAACCCACTGAGCCACCCAGGCACCCCATGGTTACTCTTACCTTTTTTTTTTTTTTTTAACTCTTACTTTTGAAAGCTCAGCTATGTCTTACAACAACATAGTCATGGGAGTGGTATCTCAGTCATATTCACAGATTCCAGGGCTTAGGGTGTGGGATCTTTAGGGCCATTCATAGAAATTTTGCCTGCTGTAAGGGTGTAGAGGATGTTAGGGGGCACATCGCAAGTAGGAGTAAACACCCCAACTCCCATGAGATCATGGGAATGCCTCTTGGCAGAGGTTGCCTGGTTGGATTTTCTAAGGATTACTTAGAGTTAAACAGGGAGAGAAGGGATGTGAAGGAGGTGCTTTGGAAAAGATGGATGGAAGAGCACCTCAGGAAGCTTAGTACTCTCTCTTTCCTCCCCACCATCTAACCCAGTACTGAGCACGTAAGAGTTTTCAACATTTTCTTGACAAATAACTGTTCATGTGTCTAGTCTTTGGAAGGTTGTTTCCTTCTTATTTGCCTAATGACCGAGCACAAGCATCCTTTTTAGGTTGACATCTGTCTCCAGTCCCCAGCCTTCCTCACTGTACTCCCCCATCTAGTTCCCTCACTCTATTAATTTCCTGTTGTCTTGTCTGATTTCTCCTTGCATTTGAGCACCACAGGCAGAGACTCTAACCTTTTCCCAGTGCCTGGCACTATCGTGACGCATGGTATCCCTCAGAAAATGAATGTTAAATCAATGAGCTCTTAGCTTAGATTCTGGCTTCTTCTTTGGATCAAATTCATCATTTTAGTTGAGTTTATTTTTAATAAACATTTGCATAGCCCCTGTTATGTACCGGTAAGTAAACAGCAGAGCCAAGATTCACACTTAGACAGTCTGCTGCACTTGACAGAGGTAAGTGTGCACCGTCAGACCCTGCCAAGCATTATACCTACTATGACTAACAGAAACAATAACAACAAACAAAAACAACCACCACAACTGTTTACTGAGTATTGTTGCACAGTTGCTGTATTGAATTTGTATGACAAATTCCTACAACACTAGAGAGTAAGAATTATTACCTTTATTTTAGAGATAAAGATTCTGCCTCTCAGAGATGTTAAGTCACTTGCATGTGTCCACAGGCCAACATGCAGTGGACCTAGGACTTACAGTCTGTTTGTCTCCAAACCTGGGCTCTTTGGGGACAATTTAGTGCCTTGACCAGTTGTTTTCATTGAACCGATCTTTCCTTTTCTTTTGTAATGACTGACCAGTACAGCATCCATGGAATCATTGTCTTTAAAACACGTTCAGGAGAAAGTCAGAATCTTGTTATTATGGGTACAAAAACATAAACCAGTTCACAGCGATGTTGCCATGATCTAACAGAATAAAAGAACAGTTTCTCTGTGTAAGTCAGATTATGACCTGTGTCTTCTTGGTGCCCATCTCAGGGTATAGTCCTGTCATGGTGAGTAAAAGGGACAGTGCTAGGGCACCTGGGTGGCTCAGTGGGTTAAAGCCTCTGCCTTTGGCTCGGGTCATGATCCCGGGCTCCTGGGATCGAGCCCCACATGGGCTCTCTGCTCGGCAGGGAGCCTGCTTCCCCCTCCTCTGCCTGCCTCTCTGTCTACTTGTGCTCTCTGTCTGTCAAATAAATAAATAAAATCTAGAAAAAAAATAAATAAAAGGGACAGTGCTTTTCCAGGACAGAGAGCTGGAGTGACTTCATTAGCTCACTCTTCATCTATGTGGATTTTCCTCAAATCATTTCTTTGTTACCCGAGAGAAGACCATGAACACCCAACTACATGAAATATGTATAAACTCCAAGGGTCCACTAATTAAGCAAGGCCCTGTTTTATCCATTCTGTACCCTAGAACCCAACGCAAGGCCTGGCATGTAGAAATTGCTCAGTGAATGTTTGTTGGATGAATGAAGAAGAGAACCAAAGAAATGAAAACATTGCCCTTGTGGTTAGCAATGGAGCTGAATCTAAAAGGAGCACAGTGTGTTAGAATTTGGCATACATGGAGTAAATTGGAGCAATGTCTCTCAAACTATCTGTAGGGAAGGCCTACACTCATCTTTTATCTTTAATAAACTGAATTGATACATGGTCCTACTACTAGTATGTGCTTTGTACCACCAGCAACTTATCTCTGTAAATTCAAGAACACCCTACTCGGAATTCTATGTGATGAGACAAAGCATTTATCTCATACTGGGAAATCATAGCAATGTTAAATTGCTAAAAAATTGCTAAAAGCTCATTCTCAATTTCTATACTTAGCTCATTGAAACTAGAAAAAAACCATTTATAGTCCAGCCCTGGTCCCTGATCACATTGAGAATAGCACTCTAGAACAGGGGCTTGGACTCACAGTTGGGTTGGAATCTTATTAACTAGATGTATATGATTTGGGAAAAGTTACTTAACTTCTCTCAACCTCCAAAGTTTTCTTGCCTATAAAATGGGGAATATAGTAATACCTCCCTTATGGGGTTGTAATGAGAATCTAGCCCAATCATTCATTCAAAAAATATTTATTGAGATTCTATTATGACAAATACTCCCTTCAACACTGGAGAAAAGTTGGTGAACAAAATGGACAAAAATCCCTATTTTCATAGAGCTTAGATTGTGGTGAGATAATCTGTATAGAGAAGGTAGCCTGGTGTCTAGTTGTTTACCAGCTATGTGTCATTTGACAGGTCCTAACTTTACCAAGAGTCAGTTTTAACTTTACCAAGAGTCAGTTTACTAAAAATAGAGCAAAAATAACAGATACTGCCTATGATTTTTCTGAAGGTCCAGTGAGATCAGAGAGATGGTCACTTGCTGTGATAATAAATACAACTCAAATTTAAGTGCAAAATATTATGTTTCTGGATCTTGAGGCTCCCAGTTGTGGACTATCCCAGCAACTGGGAGATTCAAGGTAGTGGGGAGCCTTCACATGAAACAAAGGGGGTCACAAAATTTGAGAGCCTCAGGAAACACATGAGAAGCCAATATCTAAAGCTAAATGTATGGCCAACTGAACAAAAGGAGGAGCACATCAAAAGGACTGAAGGAAGATGTCAAGGCCAAAGCATAGAACCAGAATTTTGGAATCAGGCATATAACTAGGACAGAACAGACAGTTTATGGCTTGCTTTGAATAATTACTGGGATATGCTAAATGGGCACAAAGCCAAGTTTAAAAGGATGAATTAGAATAGACACCACATCCAAGAGATATTACCAAAAACAGAACCAAAGGGCTCAGTCTATAATCAGGTTCATAGAGTGGGATTAAGATTGGGACTAGAAGATAAAACAAACCATCCAGAAACAATGAAAACTTAAGAATGGAACATGAAACAAAGAACAAATTATGCTCTAAGGATAATAATTATGCTGGGTAACTCCTGTTAGCCTTTTCCAATCTACTCTACCATTCTTCATGCTGTCATGTTCCCCAGGAAGAAGACTGACACTGATCTCTTACCATCTGGTTTCTCAATGAGTTCTGCAACTGGGGAAGACAGGACACTGGAGGGAGACTGGGAGGGAGGAAGGGGAGGTCAAGGGATTTGTTCCCTAGGGTTTCTCTCTTTAGACTATTGCATGCCTCAAACATAGGTCTATATCCCTATTGTGCTCTCTGGGTTCTGTTAACCACTCCTTCCCTTTGCCCCTTTAGATCTAGAGACGTCAGGGAGCCCCACTTCTTACTAGCCCCTGGGCGCCAGAGTATCCTGTGTAGCTTCTCTTTACCCTCCCCACAACTTTGTAAATAATCTTATCATCCTAATCAAGTAAGCCATCTGTTTCCTTCTGGCATCCTGACTAGAAGCTCCAGGACTTGAGTCCAAAACTCTGCCTTATTGGGTTCTGTTTGATTAACTATGGGTGGTCAGTCTAATTTAGAGAAACAGTGTTGGGCAGATTCACAGTACAGAGTAGAGCAGGTTAGAGTCAGAATTTGAAAGTATTCATGCTAGGGTCCTGGGTGTTAACTAGAATAGATCCCAGGGATTGAAAAAACAGGTTACTATTTAACATTGTACTTACTATATGCCAGGCACTGTTCTAAGTGCAGTATATTTTTGAACTCCTTTAATCCTCATAGCAGTGCTATTGAGTTGGTAGTGCTATTGCCATCATTTTACCAAGTGAGGACAGAGAGGTCAAATAACTTGCCTGAGATCACACAACTAGTAAGTGGTAACTAGTATCTAAACACATAGAGTCCCGCTCCAGAGTCCGTGGTCCTAATTATGAGTCCTCCACTGCATATTCATTTTTCACTTCCAAGTACTGGGTCTGCTGCTTCCTTGTTCTCATGCTGCTTCCTTGTTCTCATTCATAGTCTGAAGATTGCTAATAACACACTTTGCATTGACTTTAGTATTTTAGTAAGCTTTAGCACATTTTGAACCTCACATTTCTGATTTAGTTCTTACAAGTTCCAGGGTGTTCAGATTCCTCAAAAGGCTAAAATACCCAGCTCAAAGTTCCACAGCCAGAGGTTGGTGGAGGCTGGTCTTACACTCAATTCTTCTTAAGCTTTTCTATTCTATCTCATAAACCTTGAAGTTTTTCTGGCAGCGACAGCATCTTTTTCACTGCTATACTCAAGTGCCTATTTCATGGTAGTAGCATGATAAACTCTGAATAAATGAATGGTTTTGACATGTCCTTTAAAATTCAGAGTGTAGTAGAGGGAATCCAGGAAAGCCATATTATTTTCTTTATTTAGTCTATTATTGGAACCCATCCTTATGGTAGCATCAGAACTGCCTTTTGGCAATGCCAAGCTCTCTGGGGCCCTCTTCTTTTCTTAAATCTGCATACAGAGCAGGGATTATTCTTGCTTGGTCCCACCTTAATCTCTCTGCAAGTCCACTAGCTTTTTTAACTGGCAATCACAGGGTCTGATTAGATAATTTGCTTGATTCCTTTATCTCATATTAGTTGTAGAAGTGGTTAGGTGCCAATGCTTTTATTACAGTAGGTCATACCTGGGTTTGAATCCTTGTTTTGTCATTTGTGCACAAATTACTTAACATCTGTGTGTCTCAATTTCTTGATCTATAAATTAGTTATAATAGTAGTATACACTTCACAAAATTGTTTTGTGGACTACATTAGATAATGTAGACAATCATTATCATTTCAGATCCATCAGGAAGGAAATGATAGTACAAAGTTGAAATGTAAGATACTTTGTGAGGGTAATGCCTGTGAAAGATAAAGGGGAAAGGGAGCAGGAGTCTTCAGCAAGAGCCTGCAGACTATGATGCAGGTCTGATATCTGTGAAAGGAGTGGGAGAAGGAAGCAACGTTGGGTAGAAAAACCCCCAGACTATGGCTCAGATCTGAGTAAGTCTTGGCCAGGTTGATAGGGATCTCTGACACCAACATTGCCCATAGGGGATGTTTGCACTGGGCAGAAGTCTCATATCCCACTGTGCTCAGTCTTTGGTTAGAGCTGCTAGGGAGTATTGTACCTTTAGCATAGCTACTGAAGTATTATATGTTGGCTAATTGGACATAATAAAAAAATAAAGTATATAAAGCTCTCAGCACAGTGCCAGGCCCCAAGTAAATGTAACTTCACTCAAACTTCCAAATTCTTACCTTCTAAATTTAACTTTTTTCAGCAAATAACTCTGGATATTGGAAAATCTACACACATAATAACTTTCTATAATGTTGTCTTCAGAGGACCATCTTAACTTCCATAAATTTCTTTGAAGGACAACCATTACACTCAGCTTTATTCTGAATACTCTTCTAAATCAAATTACATGAAAAAAATTTTTATATATGCCTTCAATTTACATATGGAGAAATAAGTGTTCAGAGAGAGCATAGGTCTTTCCCAAGGTCAGAGAGTAAGCCCCTGGAAGAATCAAAAATTGGACTCCAAACTCCTGGCCCCAGCCCCATGCTACATTCTTTTTGCATTCTGTGTGTATGTGTGTGTGTGTCTGTGTGTGCAGTGTATATGTGTGTATGTGTGGATAGACTGATAGTGATTAGCCAAATAGTCATTTGATTACTTTGAACAAGTACCTTTAATTACCTTGAACAAAATTGTCCTGGGGTGGACGGGAATACAATTATTTTTACATATGGAGAAATCAAGGTATTGGAAATAAGTAAAATCTAGATAGGAATCATCAAGATTCAGGTTTCTCCAGTTTTCTTCCAATTCAACAACCTTTTTACTTCATTAGTCTCCAGTATGAGCTTCCCTTTCCCCACCTTTGCTAAAGTATATCACCTCTCTAGGCAATTCTAGGTCAGTTCCTGTCCATCTCCATATGGACTTATGAAGATGTTTGGAACATTTATCGAAGCAGAACTTGGTGATCCTAGGTCAATTACAGGGTCTTCATTATCTTTGGGAAAGAAGCTCACTCTATGGTAATGTTCACTTCACCCCATTCCAAGAAGAACACATGGGCCTGCCTTGAATGAGAAAAGTTAGCTAGGGAAAGCAAGAAAGGTGGACTTGTAGCTGGAAGACCTGTGTTTGTATATATGCCATAGCTCTTAGTAACTGTAACCTGGGACACATTAGTGCCTTAGCTCCCTCATTAATAAAATCTAAAGAAGGGTTGGAAGTAAGGCTTATCCCCCAACTCCAGCCCCTACCTCTTCCAGTCACCTATGGGAATGAGGGTCTCACTCTGGGCATAACTCTAATACATTTATGGCAATATTTGTTGGGAAGAGTTTCTCTATTAAAATATTTGCCCCCTATTGTAGGTGTGATATGCTAAATATTGGACATTTCAGACCCCCAAAGTGAAGTTCCTATAGTCTATACAGGCCCTCCAGGAATCTCATTCTAGCTAGGAACAACATAAGATCCAGTGTGTATGGAACATTTATATCTGCTGATGGTACACATAATATTATCTCAACTTCTCATAACAACCCTGGAAGGAAATGATCATCTCCACTTTATGGTTAAGAACATTAATGCTCAGGGTACCTGGATGGCTCAGTTCGTTGGACATCCAATTCTTGGTTTTGGCTCAGATCAAGATCTCAGAGTCACGAGATTGAGTCCCACATCAGGCTCTGTGCTCAGCAGGGAGTCTGCTTGAAATTCTCTTTCTCCTCCTCCCCCTCCCTACTCACTCACTCTCAAATAAGTAAATAAAATCTTTAGAAAAAAAAGGAATACTAATGCTCAAAGAGGCTACAAACTTAAGTGTTTCCCTGTTATCACCCTTCTTCAGCTCAGTGCCAGTGTCTCCTATGTTACACTGTGTGACAATTATTCATTCATTTAACTGACCGCTGAGGACTCTTTGAGGCTGTGCACATTGCACATAGTAACTGCTCAATAAAGGCTTATTAAATCTTCCTTTCCATCTGGAGACTTAATCAGGCAGACCCTGGAATGTGGGGAATAACTGGGACTCATTCTAGGAAGCAGGTCCTTCCTAGCTATAGGTGGTAAAGGATGATACCTCTCATTGGGCAAGACCCATAGCCACATGGTCTAGAGATTTCTGCACAGAGGGAGGGCAAAGTGGCAGCAACAGTTGTCCAGGACTAATTAGTAGGTTACTGAGTTCAGCATAGTGTTGTGTGAGGGCAGGTACTCAGAGCAATTTCAAGTCTGGTTGTCCAATAAAGATTATAAAAAAAAAAAAATCCTCAGAAGCTGTAAAAGTGGCTGAATGCTGAGGACATCTACCTGTATCTCTCCTGCATGAGACCTAGATGCATTCTAGGAACTGGGGACATACCTAAGCTTGTGTGGGGGGTAGAGCAGGGACAGTTGGTCAGATACCTCAACTTTGGAAGGATAGAGTAGGACATTACGAAATCAGTCTCCCAGGGGCGCCTGGGTGGCTCAGTGAGTTAAGCCTCTGCCTTCAGCTCAGGTCATGATCTCAGGGTCCTGGGATCAAGCCCCACATCAGCCTCTCTGCTCAGAAGGGAGCCTGCTTCCCCCCTCTCTCTCTGCCAGCCTCTCTGCCTATTTGTGATCTCTCTCTCTGTCAAATAAATAAAATCTTTACAAAAGAAAAAAAAAATCAGTTTCCCAGCAGCTCGAGGCTTCTGATAGACCCAGGCAGTGTTACAGTATCATGTGTCATAGCTTCCCCTCCACTCAGTATATTTGCATTTAAAAAGATTCATTGAAGAAAAACTAGTTCAATCCAAAGGAATTAATATCTAATTGGATGCCTTTCAGATACTTGGTTAAAAGGATGAGGGAAATCACTTGTGCTTTTAGACCTCCCCAGCAAACCATACTGAAGCCATCGTTTTTAGCTGTGTAAGTTGGGCTCTACACAAATATACATGGCATCTTTGAATCTCACCCTGAAGGAACGTGTTGCCTGAAAAATTCACTGGACTGTTACTCTATATGCATAGTGAATGTGATTTGCATAACAGAATAAGCCACTTGAGTCTCTTTTTCTCCTTTCCTGTTGGACTAAATCTCTTGAACTCTTCAAGGCCCAGCTTGATTGCCACTGCCTCTGTGATGCTTTCCCTGTTGGCCTCCTCCATCCCCATAGAGTTAACCATCCTCTTCTTTTCTTTGTTCCTGTAGTGACTTGCTTGCCTAGGTCCCACCCTGATGTGGTTCCTGGCCAACTCTGCAACTCCATTCTTGGCATATTTCCTCTCATTTATGCTCTAGCCATGCTGTTATTTCCCCCCCCCCCACACACACAGTAGAAACACCTATCCCCAGAATGCAGCTTCATGGTTCCCTGGCTGTGTGCATGCTGTTCTGCTTCTGTCTGGAAGCCTTTCCCCACTCCTCCCTCTCTCTTTCTGGCTAGCTTCCAGATATTTTCCAGGACTTTGCCCTGGACAGAAACAGGGACCACAACTGTATGATTCACGAGTGTAACTCAACCTGCTAGCATGCCACCTGAAATGCAGGGAATACTGGTTGCATGCATAAATGAATGAATCTCCTCCAAGAAACCTTTTTTGTCTGACACTCATCACCCCAGTCTGAGCTGGATGTCTGTCCTCTCGGCTCCTTTTTCATCCTATGCTTATCTTCTCAGTTACAACTCTATGTTAGAAAGTGTCTGTCTATGTCTAGCTTCTCCACCACTTCTCACCATTAGATTCTAACTTTCTTAAGGTTTGCAGCTGGGTTTCATTCATCTTTAAGCTTTCATTGTCTAAAGTGCCTGACATGCAGTAAGCTCTAAATAAATGTTAATAAATGATAAAATTGAGCTAGGTGATTGCTACTTTTAAGACATTAGGTCACAGTAAATAATTTTCTCCTTTTTTACTGACTGGAGCTCACAGTACACCACCTGGTGCCTAATATATACACAATACATAGTTTATAATTTGATTTGGAAAATAAACTACCTTGTAGAGTGAACAGAGCACTAGTTGAAGAGTCAGTTTCTAGTTCCAACATTGCTATATGTCAACTGGTGACCTTAGGAAAGTCAGTGGGTTTCTTCAAAACTCAGTATTCTAATCTGCTAAATGGGTATAAAGATTCTCTAATCTCTTAGTTTAGTTCTGCCATAAGTAGGCTCCATTACAAGGACTTGGGTTATACAGTTTATTTGGGAGGTTTGTTTGGGAAGCACAAATAAGAGAGTAGAGAAAGTGAGACAGGGAAGAGAGATAAATCAGTAACATCTACATTAATGATGAGTGGCTAGAGTAGGCAAGGTGAGCCCATTCCCACTGGGGATGTTCTGAGTGCCCCTGTAGAACGTGCTTCAAAACTGTATCTGGAGATGAGCTGAAAGCTGGGGTTATTGCTCCAATACCCTTGTTCTCAATGCATTGAAGATTGTCCCTGGAGTATTAACTGGTGTTATTGCCTCCCCCTGGTGTATTATTGTTGAATTAGCCTAATCAAACCCCACTTGTTTGCTCCTGAAGTGTCCTTGAGGAATCCACAGAGCGCTGGAATGTATATTATTTCTTCAGGAGAATCCGAGACCTCTAATAATGAGTGCTCATTCAGAGTTTTTTTCCTTCTGTCAAAGAACTGTTCCTCCTTTCTTACCCCGCTACCCACACAGGCAAGCTCCCGCCAGTGTGTGGGCACCCTGGGAGGGCTGATACTTTCCTCCACAGAAAGAGGACTCCAGTGGGAATTCTACACTGTCTCTACCTGAAAGATCTGGAAATCTGGAAAGATCCGCATTATGAAGCTTTTCCCTGCATGTTAGCTTGGTGGCCAAGACTTCTTAGATTCAGCCTTATACTAACATTTCCATATAGCTTATTCAAGGGATTCTTTGCATCTTTGAGATGCTTCCCCTAGCAAAATCAGTTTTCATTTTGTAGTATAGAATTAAATATTCTGGGAACAGAGATGCTCAGAGAGTGGGCTGACCTACTTGATAGAACTTTTTAGGTAATTATGATGACTTGATCTTTTATGAAAGAGGAAGTCTTTTTCTAAAAGATTTTATTTATTTGAGAGACAGTGAGCATGAGTGGAGGGGAGAGCAGAAGGAGAGTGATAAGCAGACACTCCCCACCCAGCACTGAGCCGGATGACAGGCTCTATCTCAGGACCCTGGGATCATCACCTGAGCCAAAGACATATGCTTAACCGACAGAGTTACTCAGGCATCCCCCCCCCCCAAAAAAAAGAAGTCTTAAATATTCATATGCTTTGATTCAATAACTTTATTTCTTGACATGTATTATAAGGAAATGCTCTAATATAAAATACCTTTCTCAGAGAGATGTTTGTCACTAAGTTATTTGTAGGTGAAATCTGATGAAGTTTGTAATAGTGTGTGAAAAAAAGTTGTATATCACAATTTTCAGAGAAAAATGCAGGTTTCAATATTACATGTGCAACTCAATCATACCAATGAAAATAAGCCAAATAAATGATGCCTAGAAAAAACAAAAAAAATTTATATCAAAATGTTAATGGTGGTTGACTTAGGGTGCTATGAATATGGGAGGTGTTTTCTTCTCTTGACTTTTCTATATTTTTGCATTAAGCAAACATTTCAGTTCAAAGAATACTTATGTTTCAACATTATAAAAAAAATTCATGTCCAAAACAAAATTCATGTCCAGAATTGAGTAAATACTATTTTTACAATTGAGTGAACATATACACGTGAAAAAAGACTAGAACGGAATACAGAAATGACTTTTGTTACTGTGGTTAATAGACAGTGACTCCCTCTTCTGACTTACTCAGAGCTCCTTGGGAAGCAAGTAAAAAACATAGCACCCCACATTTCATCTTCAGAGATTCAGTTAGGTGGAATCCTGGGGTCTTTAATTTTGAACAGCTTCTGGTGATTTTAATACAGTTTATCCATAGTACAACATTGGATAGCTACTGTCATTTGGGAACTTGGATTTTTTTTTTATGTATATGTAATTGCACTGTTGCCGGATTATTTTTTACAATAGAAAATGCAAAAGCACATATAATCCTTAGTATTCAGCAATATGAAAATGTCCTCCTTCCAATTTTGTAATCTAGTCTTGTCTTTTAGCATTAAGAGTTTCTCTTCTTCATAACAATTATTGTAGCTGTTACATACTATTCAACCTGGAGCATATACATTAACTTTATCAACTAATCCTCTGCTCTGGAAGCAGTATCACAGGAGGAATGCCTGAAGAAATTAGAAACTTTCACTTTAAGAGTAAAACTATTTAAAGTATAGTAAATCTTGGGGAGAAAATTTGTTTCCCAAGATCCCAGCAGGCAAAACCATGACCAGTGGATGGAAATTCCCATTAGACAAATGATGGATTTCAAAACCATACTTGGCATACACTTGGCTAAGATGTTTTAAACAGGGCTTGAATATCACATATTTCAGATGATTTCTGCCAGCTCTAGAGTCTTTCCAGCCCAGATATGTCTTGGAATCATGATCCACCCCCTGCCCCACCACTTACCATAATGCATTTCTACTCATTCTGGGCAAGCCTATTTGCAAGGCTAATATAATCAAAAGTTTACTAAACTGATTGTGGTTTATTCCAAACAGTGCCTAATTCAAAGCAACTGCTCATCCCCAGCTGAGTTGGGCCCTATTGTTCCTGGATAAAAATAAATAAATAAATAAACAAACCCAATGTATGAAAACCCAAACATAAGCAAATAAATTAGATGAATAATTACTTGCAGAACAAAAAGATTTCCCACAGGGCTCCTTTAAATTGTGAGCTTTCCTATGCATTACAGTGTAATTAAATTAGCCGAAATCTGGTTAACATGTAACCCTCTTGTAGTCCCTCTCTCGGGCTTTGCCAAGTTCCCACTTCTAGACTAGACCCCTTTATCTCTACCTGAAAGCTCAGTCCTGCCCTGGATTTGAGCACTAACCTTCCTTCCTGATGGAGTGGTATGGGACTCCATCTGTACTCCATATGTATGTGCCATGTCACCTTGCTCTGCCTTGGACTTCATCTTTTGGGTTTCAGTTCTGATGACTGGGCTTCTATGTTGGCCTCTGCAGAGCCAGAGTCCTGTCTTGCTAATCTGTTAGGACCAGGCCTAATTTTGTTCTTACCTGTTCTGTTTATCCCCATATACCTTAGTTACGTCAGCCAGTGCCTGAGCAGGACCATCAAGGCAGGAATTCAATATAATGAGCTGGTTACAAAAGGAAGAACTGACAAGTCAAATGGGGCCACGTAAGGTACCCCAGAAATGAGCAGCAGCCGGAAGGAGCTATCACTCTTATGCTGGCTGATGAAGGGATGAGTAGGTATGGTCCTAGAGACCAGGAGCAGGGACCGTGCAGTGGGAATTGGAATACAGGACAGAAGCTGTTTGGAGGGAGGGAGGTGGGACCATAGAGGGAGATGTCAGGTGAGAGAATCCTGGAGGAGATCAGACCAGCTTTTCCTGCCCTTCAGTTCCTATCCTGTATTTAATGGTTAAATTAAACTGAAAACCAGTTAGTAAGGAATCCTTGTGAGTATAATTTGCAGGAGTCATCCCCCAGTGATAAGAGCAGAACATGGGAAGGGGGGAAAACAAATCTGGATACCAGCAGGCAACATACCTGGTGTAACTAAGAAACTGGTATTGGTGAGATAATTAAAAACTGGATGAAACCAAAGCCTTCTAGGGCAAAGATTAAAATGATAACAAAAATAATAAAAAATAATAACAACTAATATTTATTAGTTACTTTCTATAGTCACTTTCTGTTCTAAGCACTTTATGTATGCCAATTTAATTAACCTCACAACAGCCCTATGAAGTTTTTTCTATTTTCATAATTTCACATTACAAATGAGGAAGTGGAGACTAAGAGGAGCTAAGTTATTTTCTCTGCAGTGCACAGCTAGAAAATGGCTGAGTCCGTACTTGAACATAGGCAGCTTGTTTTAACAGCCCATATGCTTAGCCATGCTATTCTACCTTAAGTCTGAAGTCCTATGCCCTTAACCAACAGCTGTTTGACTTTGCAAAATTCTTAGTAATTTCTTTAATCGTCAACTCCTTAACTTTAGAAAAACTAATACTATTACTTATTTTACTGAGTTATGGTAAGATTAAATAATGCACTGCATATAGACTATGGACACAATGCCTGGCACATAGATGACATTAAAACTACAGCTTTGCGCAGTGGCAGTATCGTAGCCAATGAGGTTTATCCGAGGCGCGATTATTGCTAATTAAAACTACAATGGAATTTTTATGCTTAAATGGTTCTCCCTCACCCTTGGAAAGGGAAAATGCATGAGCTGTGTTCTAGGTCAGACCCAGTTGAGGTTCCTTCTTCAACCCTCTAACCGTCACTTATTTCTCTCAAGGCCCTCGTTCCTGGGCCAGGGCCTCATTAGGGCTCATAACCTCCATGCAGGATCTCTCTTTGACATTTCACAGCCATTCTTCCCCTTCACACAGACAACGTTCTTGAAAAAATGGATTTTCCTTGACTAATGAGAATGTGTTAGTCTCTTGTTATTGCTATGTCTTAGTGAAACGTTTCTAATGAGAAGGATTAATTTTGTGACATTTTCAATGCCATTTGCACTCATCAAAGGCCTAAGTATGCATCAATCTCAAAACTGTCCCTTAGTTTCAGTAGAGCCAAATTCCCTCACATCCCAACCCCTCATTTCTCTCTCCTTAAGGTCCAGTGTCCTAAACTATAAGACAAGGAGTCTAGACTATTCCATGCCTAGATTTCAAGGCAGTGGTGATGATTAAATGAGATCATAGAAATCATAAGAATCATGACAATCATGATAATGATGATGATAATGATGATGATGATATCAATAATAATAAAGCTAACATCTCTATAGTGCTTACTATGTGCCAGGCATATACACTGAATTCAATTAACACAATCCTACTGAATAGGTGGCATTATCATCCTCATTTTATAGATGAGGACCCTGAGACACAATCAGATTAATTATTTTGGCCAAGGATACATAGCTAATAAGTGGGAGAGTCAGAATTTGAACTTAAGGCAGTCTGGGTCCTCAGTCAAAAAGATATAGTAGGCCCTCTGGGCCTCAGTTATCTTGTGTGTACTCCTTCCGTTTGAAACTTTTATGTCAGCAGACAAGTTAGGGCCCACTGATATACAGAGGAGGGGAAGACAAATGTCCTTACAGTCTCATGCCCCAGAAGTTTCATGGACTTTCCTCTCTTCTCAGAGGTTGGGGTAGTGTGGCTCAAACTTACCAGTCTTTTTTTTTTTTTTTAAAGATTTATTGACAGAAATCAGAAGTAGGCAGAGAGGCAGGCAGAGAGAGAGGGGAGGAAGCAGGCTCCCTGCTGAGCAGAGAGCCCGATGTGGGGCTTGATCCCAGGACCCTGGGATCAGACCCGAGCCGAAGGCAGAGGCTTTAACCCACTGAGCCACTCAGGTGCCCCTCAAACTTACCAGTCTTATATGAGTCTAATGCTTTCCCTAGAATATCTGTGAATTCCTGACTTCATTTTTTCATGGTCGCTCTGCCTCTGCTCTTCTGTTCATCTTGAAACTGGACCATGTCAACCAGAGCTCAAAACTCCACCCTTTTCAGGCTTGCTAGAGGTGTTTCAGTAGTTCCTAGCACATCCTATTTTTAGTTTTCCTGAATATCTATCTATCTATCTATCATCTATCTATCTATCTATCTATCTATCTATCATCTATCAACTTTTTTAGGTCTTTCTTTAGATTCCAGTTAGCATAGAGTGTAATACTCATTTTAGATGTACAATTTAGTGATTCAGCACTTCCATACAACACACAACAAATGCACTCTTTAACCCCCTTCACCCATTTTTTTGATCAAATAAGTAAATATATATATATATTTTTTTATTTAAGCTTTTTTTTTTAAACATATAATGTAACCCCACCACCCTCTCCCAACCCCTCTCCCCCCCACCCCCCTCAGTTTGTTTTATGACATTAAGAGTCTCTTTTGGTTTGTCTCCCTCCCGATCCCATCTTGTTTCATTTTTTCTTTTCCTACCACCTTAACCCCCACCCCCGTTGCATCTCCACTTCCTCATATCAGGGAGATCATGTGATAGTTGTCTTTCTCCAGTTGACTTATTTCGCTAAGCATAATACGCTCTAGTTCCATCCATGTCATCGCAAATGGTAAGATTTCATTTCTTTTGATGGCTGCATAGTATTCCATTGTATATATATACCACCTCTTCTTTATCCATTCATCTGTTGATGGACATCTAGGTTCTTTCCATAACTTGGCTATTGT
Organism: Taxidea taxus jeffersonii; assembly: GCA_003697995.1. NCBI lineage: Eukaryota > Metazoa > Chordata > Mammalia > Carnivora > Mustelidae > Taxidea > Taxidea taxus. The sequence goes on along the minus strand of ML111413.1, from coordinate 31,630 downwards.
GGACATTGCTGCTATAAACATTCGGGTACATGTGCCCCTTTGGATCACTACATTTGTATCCTTAGGGTAAATACCCAGTAGTGCAATTGCTGGGTCATAAGGTAGCTCTATTTTCAATTTTTTGAGGAACCTCCATGCTGTTTTCCAGAGTGGTTGCACCAGCTTGCATTCCCACCAACAGTGTAGGAGGGTTCCCCTTTCTCTGCATCCTCGCCAGCATCTGTCATTTCCTGACTTGTTCATTTTAGCCATTCTGACTGGTGTGAGGTGGTATCTCATTGTGGTTTTGATTTGTATTTCCCTGATGCCCAGTAATGTGGAGCACTTTTTCATGTGTCTGTTGGCCATCTGGATGTCTTCTTTGCAGAAATGTCTGTTCATGTCCTCTGCCCATTTCTTGATTGGATTATTTGTTCTTTGGGTGTTAAGTTTGATAAGCTCCTTATAGATTTTGGATACTATCCCTTTATCTGATATGTCGTTTGCAAATATCTTCTCCCATTCTGTCAGTTGTCTTTTGGTTTTGTTAACCATTTCCTTTGCTGTGCAAAAGCTTTTGATTTTGATGAAGTCCCAATAGTTCATTTTTTCCTTTGCTTCCCTTGCCTTTGGCATTGTTCCTAGGAAGAAGTTGCTGCGGCTGAGGTCGAAGAGGTTGCTGCCTGTGTTCTCCTCAAGGATTTTGATGGATTCCTTCCTCACATTGAGGTCCTTCATCCATTTTGAGTATATTTGCATGTGTGGTGTAAGGAAATGGTCCAATTTTATTTTTCTGCATGTGGCTGTCCAATTTTCCCAACACCATTTGTTGAAGAGGCTGTCTTTTTTCCATTGGATATTCTTTCCTGCTTTGTCGAAGATTAGTTGACCATAGAGTTGAGGGTCTATTTCTGGGCTCTCTAATCTGTTCCATTGATCTATGTGTCTGTTTTTGTGCCAGTACCATACTGTCTTGATGATGACAGCTTTGTAGTAGAGCTTGAAGTCTGGAATTGTGATGCCACCAACTTTGGCTTTCTTTTTCAATATTCCTTTGGCTATTCGAGGTCTTTTCTGGTTCCATATAAATTTTAGGATTATTTGTTCCATTTCTTTGAAAAAATTGGATGGGATTTTGATAGGCATTGCATTAAATGTGTAGATAGCTTTAGGTAGCATAGACATTTTCACAATATTTATTCTTCCAATCCATGAGCATGGAACATTTTTCCATTTCTTTGTGTCTTCCTCAGTTTCTTTCATAAGTACTTTATAGTTCTCTGAGTATAGATTCTTTGCCTCTTTGGTGAGGTTTATTCCTAGGTATCTTAAGGTTTTGGGTGTAATTGTAAATGGGATTGACTCCTTAATTTCTCTTTCTTCTGTCTTGTCGTTGGTGTAAAGAAATGCAACTGATTTCTGTGCATTGATTTTATATCCTGACACTTTACTGAATTCCTGTACAAGCTCTAGCAGTTTTGGAGTGGAGCCTTTTGGGTTTTCCACATATAGTATCATATCATCTGCAAAGAGCGATAGTTTGACTTCTTCTTTGCCGATTTGGATGCCTTTAATTTCTTTTTGTTGTCTGATTGCTGAGGTTAGGACTTCTAGTACTATGTTGAATAGCAGTGGTGATAGCGGACATCCCTGCCGTGTTCCTGACCTTAACGGAAAAGCTCTCAGTTTTTCTCCATTGAGAATGATACTTGC
>ML111413.1:0-29538 GCA_003697995.1 Taxidea taxus jeffersonii | reverse complement strand
GAATGTTCTGAATATATCTGTGATGTCCATCTGGTCCAGTGTGTCATTTAAGACCTTTATTTCCTTGTTGATCTTTTGCTTGGATGATCTGCCCATTTCAGTGAGGGGAGTGTTAAAGTCCCCTACTATTATTGTATTATTGTCGATGTGTTTCTTTAATTTTGTTATTAATTGGTTTATATAGTTGGCTGTTCCCATGTTAGGGGCATAGATATTTAAAATTGTTAGATCTTCTTGTTGGACAGACCCTTTGAGTATGATATAGTGTCCTTCCTCATCTCTTATTATAGTCTTTGGCTTAAAATCTAATTGATCTGATATAAGGATTGCCACCCAGCTTTCTTCTGATGACCATTAGCATGGTAAATTGTTTTCCACCCCCTCACTTTCAATCTGGAGGTGTCTTCAGGTCTAAAATGAGTTTCTTGTAGGCAGCATATTGATGGGTTTTGGTTTTTTATCCATTCTGAAACCCTGTGTCTTTTGATTGGGGCATTTAGTCCATTTACGTTCAGGGTAACTATTGAAAGATATGAATTTAGTGCCATTGTATTGCCGGTAAGGTCATTGTTACTGTATATTGTCTCTGTTCCTTTCTGATAATACTTTTAGGGTTTCTCTTTGGTTAGAGGACCCCTTTCAATATTTCCTGTAGAGCTGGTTTGGTGTTTACAAATTCTTTCAGTTTTTGTTTGTCCTGGGAGCTTTTTATCTCTCCTTCTATTTTCAATGATAACTAGCTGGATAAAGTATTCTTGGCTGCATGTTTTTCTTGTTTAGTGCTCTGAATATATCATGCCAGTTCTTTCTGGCCTGCCAGGTCTCTGTGGATAAGTCTGCTGCCAATCTAATATTTTTACCATTGTATGTTACAGACTTCTTGTCCCGTGCTGCTTTCAGGATTTTCTCTTTGTCGCTAAGACTTGTAAATTTTACTATCAGATGGCGGGGTGTGGACCGATTCCTATTGATTTTGAGGGGTGTCCTCTGCACCTCCTGGATTTTGATGCTTGTTCCCCTTGCTATATTAGGGAAATTCTCTACAATAATCCTCTCCAGTATACCTTCTGCTCCTATTTCTCTTTCTTCTTCTTCTGGAATCCCAATTATTCTAATGTTGTTTCGTCTTATGGCATCACTTATCTCTCGAATTCTCCCCTCATGGTCCAGTAGTTGTTTGTCTCTCTTTTGGTCAGCTACTTTATTCTCTGTCAGCTGGTCTTCTATATCACTAATTCTTTCTTCTGCCTCATTTATCCTAGGAGTAAGAGCCTCCATTTTTTATTGCACCTCATCAATAGCTGTTTTGATTTCAACTTGATTAGATTTTAGTTCTTTTATTTCTCCAGAAAGGGCTTTTATTTCTCCTGACAGGGTTTCTCCAATATCTTCCATGCCTTTTTTGAGCCCGGCTAGAACCTTGAGAATCGTCGTCCTGAATTCCAGATCTGACATATTACCAATGTCTGTATTGATTAGGTCCCTAGCCTTCGGTCCTGTCTCCTGTTCTTTTTTTTGTGGTGAGTTTTTCCGCCTTGTCATTTTGTCCAGATAAGAATCCGCTGTTCTCCTTGTTAAGTGAACTTGGTCTTGGCTGGATTTCTTGTTGATATTCTGGGGGAGGGGCCTGTTGTAGTGATTCTCAAGTGTCTCTGCCTCAGGCGGAATTGCACCGCCCTTGCCAGGCTAAGTAATCCTCTCAAGTTCGCTTTTGGGAGCTTTTGTTCCCTGAACGCTTCCTGTAGAGTTCTGGAGGACGGAAATGTAAATGGCGGCCTCCCAATCTGTAGTTCGGAGGAGCCGAGAGCTAGGGGCCCCAGTCTTCAGTGCGCCTTCAGAGAAAAGCGTTTAATCACTCCCTTCTCCCCAGCCTCCGGCCGCACCCGGAGAAAATCGTGCGTAATCAGTCCCGTCTCACTGGCTTCTGGGAGCGCTCCGAGCTCACACAGCCTGTGACCAAGCATCTCTGTCTCTGGCAGATTCCCACCTGGTGTCTCTGAACCCTGTAGATCCCTGAGCTCTCCCGGGTCGGAGTCTCCCCGGATCTTGTGGGGACCCCGCGCACAAAGCACCGGCCCATGTCACAGACCAAGGCTCCAGGAAACCTCGGCTCTGTCTCCACAGCCAGCTTCCCCGCTCCAATATCTGTGAGCTCTGCGACACTCAGACACCCCCGATCTTTCTGTGACCCTGTGGGACCTGAGTCCACACTGTCCCCACGAGGTCTTCACCCCAGTTTAGCCTCTGGAATGATGTCCCTCCCTGGAGCAGACTTTTAAAAGTCCTGATTTTGTGCTCCGGTGTTCCGCCGCTTGCCAGGAGCCGGCCCCTCCCCCTGGGGTCTATCTTCCCGTCACTTCACTTCTCCGCTGGTCCTACCTTTTAGAAAGTGGTCAATTTTCTGTTTCTAGAATTGTTGTTTTTCTTCTCTTCAATCTCCTGTTGGATTCATAGGTGTTTGGGATGGTTTGATAGGCTATCTAGCTGATCTCCTGCTGCCTGATGTCATCTCAGCCTGCTACTTCTCTGCCATCTTGACTCCTCCCCCCCTTCACCCATTTAACCCTCATCCTCCTACCCTCTTCCCGTCTGTTGACCATCAGTTTGTTCTCTATAGTTAAGAGTCTTTTTCTTTTTTTCTCTCTCTTTCTCCTTTCCCCCATGATCATTTGTTTTGTTTCTTAAATTATACCTATGAATGAAATTATATGGCATTTGTCTAAAATCAACAAAACAAGGAACAACAGGTGTTGGTGAGTATACAGAGAATGGGGAAACTTCTTGCACTGTTGGGGGAATGCAAACTGGTGCAGTCACTGTGGAAAATAGTGTGGAGTTTCCTCAAGAAATTAAAAATAGAACAATCTTACTATACAGCAATAGCACTACTAGGTATTTACCCCCACAATACAAAAATAGCAATTAAAAGTGATACATACACCCTGATTTTTATAGCAGCATTAACAACAATAGCTAAATTAGAGAAAGAGACCAAATGCCCATTGACTGATGAATGGATAAAAAAGGTATAGTATGTATCTGTGTATGTATATATATATATACATGGTGGAATATTACTCAGCCATAAAAAGAATGAGATCTTTCCATCTGTAATGACCAGTGTATAATGCTAGAGAGTATAATGTACCCCAGTGCTTATAGCAACATTATTATCTACAAATCAGATTATGGAAACAGCCCAAATGTCCATCAACTGAAAAATACATAAATATGTGCATATATATACACACATATAATGAATAACGTGTGGATAAATATATTAAGAAGTATACACACACACACATGCCCACACATAATGGGATATAACTCAGCCATAAAAAATAATGAAATCTTGCCATTTGAAATGATGTGGATGGAGCTAGGGAATATTATGCTAAGCAAAAAATAAGTCAGAATTTTCCTGAATATTTCTGAGTCATGAGGTGGAGTCACCTCAAAGTGGGCAAGGCGCTCTATTCATGGCCACCTGGTGTCCCTACTGCACCTTTCGGCAAATTAGAAAAAGCCCTCCCCACCATCCCTGGGACCAATTAGAGAAATTACTCTCTCTGGGCATACAAATGAGGAGAAACTGTCCCTTCAAAGCTAACATAGAGTGACAACAAGACCCTAGCTTGGCAAGCAGAGTGCTAGTAGGTGGGATTTTAGTCCCCGCTCCTATATTGATACAGGGCACCATGTTCAGAACTATATGCATTAGTCCTACCTTTGTCATCTCGACTCTAACCTGACTTCCTTGCTTTTCCTCCCTATCAGTCCATTAAAGAAGCAACACCTTCCAAAATCTCTGTTCCAACAACTAAGATTTTTACCATGCTCAAGATCAGAACTTGCTCTTCATTCAAAGCAGGGCTCACCTCTACCCATTATTTTTACATTACCATAAGTCATCAGACCCATCACTTCTTTTCTTAAACCTAGCCTTGTCTGCTCAGTAAATTTCATTTCTAAACGTGGGTCTTTCTTTCAGCAACCTCTTAGGGCTGAGCCATAAATGAGGCAGAATGCAGGAGAGAGGCAGGGATGCTATTATCTCATCCTTGAGCCTATAGTTCCATGTTCCACCACCCTGCAGAGAGGTGTTTGCTTTTGCCTTCCAGAAGCACTTGACTGGACAGATCCTGGTTATATAACAAAGGAAGGCAATCCCAGAAAGCCCAGTATGTAACAATCTGTCTTTGGTAGGCAAGAAGACAAATGCACAGTCCCTAGAAATTCTGAGCAGTGGTGCCTAATCCCCATGCAGTAATTATGCTCATCCATCTCTTGTTCTGTCCCCTAAGAAGTCTCAGCAGGGTGTGTCACATGCCATGTGCAGCATCTTTAAGGTACATGGGTTTGGGTACCACTATGTTACTATTGCAGAGCAAAGACAGTTAAACCAGTGACCTCCCAAGGTTTTGACTGTGCATCCCTATCACTAAGGTGTTTTTGAGCAAGCAGCCCATATACACATGTTTATTTATGCATTCATTGCATATATGTATCTTTGTTCTAATGCTTACATGTCATAAACATATGAAAATAAAAACAAGAAAGGATGTATTAAAATAAATATGGGTAGAAGTTCTGGAATGCTCTTCTTGTATCCCAGCTGATCATCTTGCACACCTTCTGGGAATTACAAAGCCTACTTAGATGCTGCCCAGGTAAGTCATGTCGCTTCCTTGCTTGGGACTGTGGGAAGTACCTAGCCTTTGGAATCGGTCCAATCTAAGTTCTGATCCTAGCTTCCCCAATCTATGGTTAGGGGATTTTGGATAAGTGATATAATGTCTTGGGCTTTAGTTTACTTGTCCATAAAATGAGGTATGATACTCTGAGCCAGACCCTGTCCTGGATGCTGTGAATTTAGAGGTATGGTACAGGAGTTTAGTCCAGACAGAAGGATTTGTAACAACTAACTTCAGATAACTTGGGATATTAATTGAAGATACTGATTCCTAAGCCTCACTTTAGACACAAAATCAAAATCTTTTGAAATATAACCAGAGAATATGCATTTTATACATTTTCTAGTGAATCATATGTACACAAAAGTGAGAGAGGTAAACAGTGGTAAACAGATGTAGTGATACTGTATCATGCAAAGTAATGAGAAATGCTACAAAAAGGGATAACTCTGAAGGGTCTGGGATTGCAGAGGTGGGACCCTGCTTTAGGATGGGCAGCTTCATGGAGAAAGTGATACAAGGCATGATTCTTGCCTATTCCAGTTCTGTCTCACTCTCAGGGGTCAAGCTTTGGCTTAGACCATGTTCAGCTTAAAGTATTTGTTTGGTTCAGCCCTAGTCCTCTGAATCTTCCCTCTTGTATCAGCCTCTCTTACCACCCCACTTTGTGTGCAGTGACAAATCTCATCCAGGCCTGCAGAATGCCTGTTCCATCAGCTGCTGCAGGCTTGGAGTAATGACAGAGGTGCTAAAGAGGCATAGCTTCCTTCTGTAGGCCACACACATTTTTGCTCTACTGAAAGCCTTGGGCTACAATAAAGAGTTTAGTGTTGGTAATTTATTTATACCCTTATGTTATTCCAAAACAGGGTTTGAAGTGCCTTCAATAGATACAAATAATACAAGTCAAAATATGAGATAAATGAGCAAAGATGGGAGAAGAAACAATATTGGCAGGAAAGTAAGATGAAGACAACAGTAGAATCTGTAAACAAGCTCTTTAACATATGGTTCTGCCCATTGTTACAAGTGGCCATACATTTGGCTTTGAGCTTCTTAGTAGCCAGCACCAACAGGGAAGCAACTATTAGTTTATTGTTTTTTTTTTTTTTAGCAACTATTAGTTTTATAATATTCATAGCATCTACTTGAGTAAGTTGAACTGGTTGCCAGGGAGAAGCATAGCTTTTCTTAGGACTGTCATGAAGATGTAAAGCATCCAATATATAAAAGAGTGAATGATAGCCTCAATAGCCTTGCAGTAAATAATTATTTGATATAATTATTTAAGATTATTTCAATGTACGATATTGATTTTATCAAACTCTTTTACTTGAAGGTGCTTTGAGGGTTCATTTGTTCTACCCAACAGCATGGAGAATTCTGCCTTGAGAGATGGCAGCTTCCCTTCCAGTCTCCCACTATTGCAGCATCCCTTCTTCTCTGCTCTGCCCTGTCTCCTTGGGAGCCTTATCCAACCACACTTGAGACTTTCCAAATAGTCTGGAATTGGCTGAACCCTAAAACATTGTTCAATCTTTTACATTCTCAAATATATTCCTTATGAAGTCATTCCATCCTTCATGACCCAGTTCAGCGCTGAGAAAGGAAGAGGAAGCCTTCTCTGCTTCAACCAGTCAGGTTTACTTTCCTCCTCGTCATGCATCTGTATTACTCTGCTGGGATTTCCATTTTAACATTTATTATAATCTACCTTGAGCCAGGGTATAGATGAGCATATCTATTAGATATGTCTCTTTTGTTCCCATGACTCTCTCTCTCTCTCTAAATCCAAGAGGAAGTGGAGCAAAGGCCACTTGGAACCAGAGCCTGGAAGTAATGCAAGAGCTGTCCACTGAGCACTAGCTCTGTACCAGGCATTGCACTGTTGAGTTGTACAGTTGGCAGGGGTGAGGTGGGGTGTGGTGAGTTGCTGAGATGAGAAAGTCCTGTTTATTGCCCTCAGGCCCCTATGACAACCTGCTAGATGGTGGGCTGCTCAATGGCAGGAAGTATTTGTACTCATTATCGCACCTTTACAGCCTGATATTTGGGGTTTTTTAAAAATTAACATATAATGTATTATTTGCTTCTGGGGTACAGGTCTGTGAATCATCAGTCTTACACAACTCACAGCACTCACCATACCACAAACCCTCCCCAATGTCCCTAACCCAGTCACCCTATCCCTCCCCTCCCACTCCCTAGCAACCCTCATTTTGTTTCCTGAGATTAAGAGTCTTTTATGGTTTGTCTCCCTCCAGGGTCCCATCTTGTTTCATTTCCTTCCTCCCTTCCCCCCACAACCCCCTTCCCTGCCTCTCAAATTCCTCATATCAGAGAGATAATATAATTGTCTTTCTGATTGACTTACTTCACTTAACATAATACCTCTAGTTCCATCCATGTCATTGCAAATGGCAAGATTTTGTATTTTTAATGGCTGCATAGTACTCCACTCTGTGTGTGTGTGTGTGTGTGTGTGTGTGTGTGATCTTCTTTATCCATTCTATATCTATATGTGTATGTATATATATATACATATATATATATGTATATATATATATATAAAGAAGGTGTCATATATATATTTATCCGTGCATCTGTTGATGGACATCTAGGTTCTTTCCATAATTTGGCTATTGTGGACATTGTTCATATAAACATTTGGGTGCATGTGCCCCTTCAGATCACTACATTTGTATCTTTAGGGTAAATATCTAGTAGTGTGATTTCTGGGTTGTAGGATAGCTCTATTTTCAACTTTTTGAGGAACCTCCCTACTGTTTTCCAGAGTGGTTGCACCAGCTTGCATTCCCACCAATAGTGTAGGAGGATTCCCCTTTCTCTGCATCCTTGCCAACATCTGTTGTTTCCTGACTTGTTAATTTTAGCCATTCTGACTGTTGTGAGGTTGTGAAGTCTGTGGTTTTGATTTGTGTTTCCCTGATGCCAAATGATGTTGAGCACTTTTTCACGTCTGTTGCCCATTTGGATGTCTTCTTTGGAGAGATGTCTATTCATGTCTTCTGCCAATTTCATGATTGGATTACTTGTTCTTTCGTTGTTGAGTTTGGTTAAGTTCATTATAGATTTTGGATACTAGCCCTTAATCTGATATGTCATTTACAAATATCTTCTCCTATTCTCTCAGTTGTCTTATGGTTTTGTTGACTGTTTCCTTTGCTGTGCAAAAGTTTTTTATCTTGATGAAGTCCTAATAGTTCATTTTTGCCCTTGCTTCCCTTGCCTTTGGTGATGTTTCTAGAAAGAAGTTGCTGTGGCTGAGGTAAAAGAGGATGCTGCTTGTGTTCTTCTCAAGGATTTTGATGGATTCCTATCTCACATTTAGGTCTTTCATCCATTTTGAGTTTGTTTTTGTGTGTGGTGTAAGGAAATGAGCCAGTTTCATTCTTCTGCATGTGGCTGTCTACTTTTCCCAACACCATTTTTTAAGAGATTCTTTTTGGAGTATAGTCTTTTGGGTTTTCCACATAAAGTATCATATCATCTGCAAAGAGTGAGAGTTTGACTTCTTTGCCAATTTGGATGCCTTTAATTTCTTTTTGTTGTCTGATTGTTGAGGCTAGGACTTCTAGTACTATGTTGAAAAGCAGTGGTGATAGTGGACAGCACTGCCGTGTTCGTGGCCGTAGGAAAAGCTCTCAGTTTTTCCCCATTGAGAATGATATTTGCTGCGGGTTTTTCATAGATGACTTTTATGATATTGGGGTATGTACCCTCCATCCCTACACTGTGAAGAGTTTTGATCAAGAAAGGAAGCTGTACTTTGTCAAATGCTTTTCCAGGATCTATTGAGAGTATCACATGGTTCTTGTCCTTTCTTTTATATTAATGTATTGCATTACATTGATTGATTTGCAGATGTTGAAACAAACTTGAAGACTAGGAATAAATCCCACTTGGTGGTGGTGAATAATCCTTTTAATGTACCATTGGATCCTATTGGCTAGTATTTATTTTGGTGAGAATTTTTAAAAAATGTTTCTAATAGAGATATTTCTTTTTTAAAAAAATATTTTATTTATTTATCTGAGAGAGAGAGAGTGAGAGCATGAGAGGGGAGAAGGTCAGAGGGAGAAGCAGACTCCCCATGGAGCTGAGAGCCTGATGCAGGACTCGATCCCAGGACTCCGGGACCACGACCTGAGCCGAAGGCAGTCGCCTAACCAAATGAGCCACCCAGGTGCCCCTTTGGTGAGAATTTTTACATCCATGTTCTTTAAGGATATTGATCTATAATTCTCATTTTTAATGGGGTCTTTGTCTGGTTGAGAGATCAAGGTAATGCTGGCCTCATAAAATGACTTTGGAAGTTTTCCTTCCATTTCTATTTCTTGGAACAGTTTCAGGAGAATACATATTAATTCTACTTTAAATGTTTGGTTAGAATTCCCCTGGGAAGCCATATGTTTCAAAGGACTGTGGTCCAAAAATATGCAGGGAATGATCCCAATCTTTTGGTACTAGTTGAGACCTGATTTGTGACCCAGGATGTGATCTATTCTGGTAAATGTTCCATGTGCACTAGAGAAGAATGTGTATTCGGTTGCTTTGGGATGGAATGTTCTGAATATATCTGTGATGTCCACCTTGTCCAGTGTGTCATTTAAAGCCTTTATTTCCTTGTTGATCTTTTACCTAGATGATCTGTCCATTAGAGTGGGGGGGTGTTAAAGTCCCCCACTATTACTGTATTATTGTTGGTGTGTTTCTTTGATTCGGTTATTAATTGGTTTATATAATTGGCTGCCCCCATGTTAGGGGCATAGATATTTAAAATGATTAGATCTTCTTGTTGGACAGACCCTTTAAGTATGATATAGTGTCCTTCCTCATCTGTTATTGTAGTCTTTGGCTTAAAATCTAATTTATCTGCTATAAGGATTGTCACCCCAGCTTTCTTTTGATGTCCATTAGCTTGGTAAATGGTTTTCAACCCCCTCACTTTGAATGTGGAGGTGTCTGTCAGTCTAAAATGAGTTTCTTGTAGACAGCATATCAATGGGTCTTGTTTTTTTAATCCATTCTGTTACCCTTTGTCTTTGGATTGGGGCATTTAGCCCATTTACATTCAGGGTAACTACTGAAAGATATGAATTTAGTGCCATTGTATTGCCTGTAAGGTGACTGTTAGTGTATATTGTCTCTGTTCCTTTCTGGTCTGTTACTTTCAGGCTCTCTCTTTGCTTAGAGGACCCCTTTCAATATTTCCTGTTGGGCTGGTTTGGTGTTTGCAAATTCTTTCAGTTTTTGTTTGTCCTGGAAGCTTTATATCTCACCTTCTATTTTCAAATATAGTCTAGCTGGATATAGTGTTCTTGGCTGCATATCTTTCTCATTTAGTGCTCTGAATATATCATGCCAGTCCTTTTCAGGCTGCCAGGTCTCTGTGGATAAGTCTGCTGCCAATGTAATATTTCTACCATTGTAAATTACAGACCTCTTGTTCTGAGCTGCTTTCAGGATTTTTTCTTTGTCACTGAGACTTGTAAGTTTTACTATTAGATGACAGGGTATTGACCTATTTTTATTTATTTTGAAGGGGATTCTCTATGCCTCCTGGATTTTGTTGCTTTTTCTCTTGGCCAAATTAGGGAAATTCTCTGCTATAATTTGCTCCAATATACCTTCTGCCCCCTCTCTTTCTTCTTCTTCTGGGATCCCAATTGTTCTAATATTGTTTTGCCTTATGGTATCACTTATCTCTGGAATCTCCCCTTGTGGCCCAGTAGTTGTTTATCTCTCTTTTGCTCACCTTCTTTATCCTCCATCACTTGGTCTTCTGTATCACTAATTCTCTCTTCTGCCTCATTTATCCCAGCAGTAAGAGCCTCCATTTTTTATTCCACCTCACTAATAGCTTCTTTGATTTCAACTTGGTTAGATTTTAGTTCTTTTATTTCTACAAAAACAAATTCTCTGGTATCTTCCCTGCTTTTTTTTTTTTAATCCCAGCTAGCACCTTGATATTCATAATTCTGAACTCTAGTTCTGATACCTTACTAGTGTCTGTATTGATTAGTTCCCTAGTTCCTCTTGTTCTTTCTTTCTTTTTTTTTTTTGGTGAGTTTTTCCACCTTTCATTTTACCCAGATAAGAATAGTTGAATGAGAGAATAAAATACTAAAAGGGTAGCAACAAACCCAGAAAAATATACACTAACCAAATCAGAAGAGACCTGAAACCAGGGGGAGAATAAAGGAGGGGGGAAAAAATATATATGTGTGTGTTTGTGTGTGTGTGTGTGTGTCTATATACACATATGTGTATGCATGTATACGCATATGTGTACATAGACACACATACACATATATATGTGTATATACATATATACATATACATATATATACATATACATATATATATATATATAATAACTGGTGAATAGAACAGAGCCACACACTTGATTTTGGGTATGTCTTGGTCTATTAGAAGAAACTGCTTCCCAAAATTTTAAAGAAAGAAAAACTATATATATACACACACACACACACAAACAAGGGTAAATGTGATGAAGGGATGGAATATGACTGTAAAGATGAAAATTTACAAAGATTCTAAAAAAGGAATTGATAAGAAATTGGTTGAAAAAAGAAAAAAAAGAGGAAAGAATGTGATCAGGCTGGATACTAGAACAAAGCCATGTGCTAGATTTAGGGTATATTTTGATCTGTTAGAAGAAATTGTAATCCAAAATTTTAAAGAAAGAAAAACCTATATGTATACAAAAAACTAAGGTTAAATAAAATGAAGGAATAGAATATGACTGTAACAATGAAAATTAAAAAAAAATTTTTTTGAGATTTTATTTGACAGACATGGCAAGAGAGGGAACAGAAACAGTGAGAGAGGGAGAAGCAGGCCCCCTGCTGAGCTGGGAGCCCAATGTGGGGCTCGATCCCAGGACCCTGGGATCATAACCTGAGCTGAAGGCAGACACTTAATGACTGAGCCCCCCAGGTGCCCCAAAAGATTTTTTTATTTTTAAAATTTAATTTAATTTAATTTTTTCAGTGTTCCAAGATTCATTGTTTATTCACCACACCCAGTGCTCTATGCAATATGTGCCCTCCTTAATACCCACCACCAGGATCACCCAACTTCCCCACCCCCTTTCCCTCCAAAACCCTCAGTTTGTTTCTCAGAGTCCACAGTCTCTCATGGTTCATCTCCCTCTCTGATTTTCCCAAATCACTTCTCCTCTCCTTCTCCCAATATCCTCTGTATTATTCCTTATGCTCCACAAGTAAGTGAAACCATGTGATAATTGACTCTCTGCTTGACTTATTTCACTCAGCATTTTTTTAAAAGTATTGATAAGATAAAATAGTTTAAAAAGGTTAAAATAGGAAAGAGAAAAAATAGAATAAGAAAAAAATAAAATTAAAAAAATTTAACTTTGAAAGACTAAGAATCATGGGGGGGAAAAGCTATGAATTCTATGTGTTGCATTCCCCTAGCTCTGTAGTTCCACAGTTCTCATTCATTGGTGAACTTGGTCTTGGCTGGATGTTCTTGCTGATCTTCTGGGGGAGGGGCCTGTTGCTGTCATTCTCAAATGTCTTTGGCCAAGGCGGAATTTTACTGCCCTTGCCAGGGGCCAGGCTAAGTAATCTGCTTGGGTTCACTCTATTGAGGTTTTGTTCCCTGAACACTTTCTGAAGGGCTTTGGAGGACAGGAAAGAAGATGGTGCCCTCCCAATCTCTGGCCATAGGAGCTGAGAGCTCAGGGCCTCACTCCTCAGTGCACCCTCAGAGAAAAGCAGTCAATCCCTCCCATCTCCCTGGTCTCTGGCTGCACCCTGAGCTCTCCCAGCCTGTGACCAAGCATTTCAATTCTGGTGTGGGCCCCATTTGGAGTCTCCAAACCAGAAGATTCCTGCAGCACACCCCACACTGCTTTTCTCAGAGGTGGAAGTTTAGTTTCCCTGATCTGCCACCTGTGGGGGTCCCTGCTTGAAGAGAAGTGGCCTGACTGAGACACCTAGTAATTGGACTTAGCAGAAGTTACGCCATTTTTGTAAAAAGTGTCCATTTCATAACAGTCATGTTATTACACCCATGTTATTGCACTCTTAGCACCAAAAAGCCCTGCAAAATATTCTAGATATAACAATCCCGGGAAATGTACCTTACCCTCGATATCTGCTTCACCCAGCTTTTTTGCTTCTGTACTGCACTTGGCAATTCTTAGAAATTGGCACCCGCATGTGGTTTATGTCTTTATAAGCCTACACCTGAGCTCATTCGGGGCTGTGAGATTTTGGAGTCCATGAGCACTCTTGCAGCCACCAGCTTTTTCATAAAGACTCTTTAATTTGGCCTACTGAATATGGTGTTCATCTGTATAACTTGCTGCTCAGAATATAACATTTGGAGGTCCCAGCAAGATACCTGAGTGGCCTCTGGCACTCGGACTGGACGCCTACAGGGCAGACAGCCTTGTTGTCCATGCTGCCAGGACTGGGGGATAACTCCAGGGGAGGCTCCCCTTGAGATGTTCCAGGGCCCTGGAGTCCTCTCTCTGAGATTCTGACAGCCAGTCAACCCTCCAAACACCCACTGAGTCACCTGGAAATTCCTGAGGTGAGGTCACCTTTCTGTTTTTCTGAGGACTGGTCTACCTGGTGGTGGAAGGGAGACAACTGGACACAGTCTCAAGTCTCTTCCATGGACTCATCCCTAAGACATTAGGTGGGAGTCTCTGGCCAAGGAACCCACAAAAGTTCCTTCCTGGCTTACTTCTCCAAACCTTCTTTTCTCTGGTGTTTTCTGTAGGCCAACAAAATCTATACTGAGTACTTGTCAGCTGAGTAAAAGTGACTAAGGTGGCTGCCAGTCTTAAGACTCAGGTGACAGGCTTCTGGACTAGGACTCGGTCAATCCCCCTCTCCTCTTCGGGAGGAAACATTGACCCAGTCTAACCCAGTTCCTTCCTTTAGTTCTACTCTTTAATTCTCACATGGTGGTGGGCAGATGGCTCTCGTGAACCAAAATTCCAGTCTTACTTCTGGAGGCTTGGTTCATGGGAATTATTTATTTGTTGTGCCGCTTCAGTTCTTTTCTCCATCTCATTTTAAAACACCTGTCTTGGTTTCATCCCATTTCCCTTCTGTGGACGATCTCTCCTCCTGGATTATTGATCTCTCTTTCCAGGGGACTTTTCAGGACTAAAGTCCATCAGAGATTTCACTATTTACCTTCCTCCTTATCATCCTTATTTCAGGTCTATCCATTGGCTGATCTGGTTAGGAAAATTCTCACTTATTCCTTTGGTTTTACTTTTGGTATTTTACGAGTGTTATCAGGACCCAGTCAGGCCCACCCATCAAGGTGGAAGGGGAAATTAATCATTTCCCAGAGACCTCTAAGAGGTCTCACAGGTAGGTACTTCCAGGGGAGGAGGGTCCTTCAGGTCAGGAACCCCTGAAAGGGGGATCAGAAAGGAATTTCCGGAATGAATTCCACAGGTCAGGCCTCCCAGCAGGGAGGAACTGTAATAACTCTGGAATGAATGCATGAGTGAATGTGCAGTTGGACCTGGCTTGTCAGGCAGACTGATTCTGTGGCTCCATAGGGGGGCACCGTTAGCATCCCCAGAAGCCTGCGGACTCTGAGTGGGCCCTAACTATTTCTGTGGTGACCTCATAAAGTTTAAGGCAAGCCCCTCTGGGGTGCCAGTCTGGGGTTTATACAGACTTGCTACAGCCAAGATGCACCCAGGTCTCCTCAGGTGGACAGGTGGGCATCTGACTGGTCTCTCCATTGGAGGGGTACCCACCCTGTTGTTTGTCTTTACATCAAAGACACAGGGAGGGAACACAGGGTGACCAAGAGAGCCCCTGCTCACCATGGGTGGAAGCTCTTTAAAATCTATGGTCTTAGCAAGAAGAGCACCCCCTGGACTTAACACCACCCACTCCAGATTTCCCACATGTCTCAGGTGAAAATTGACCACGGGGAAGATCCAGATGGAACATGATTCAGTATTTACACTAAGTTTGTTGGTCTAAATAAGATAGACATATCTTTAAAGCTATCAGCAGTAAACGTAAAACTTTTCTTCTATCAAGGTTTACTAAAAGTCAAATAACTTCCTGTTATCTCTGTTGCAATTTGTTAGCAAAAAGATGACTGTACTGATGGTTAATTGTCTCAACGTTTTCTTGGGTAATTGTTAAGATAGCTTTCTAAGTCTTTGGTAAGCTAAAACTTTAAAGCTTTGCTTGGATGAAATTGAATTCATTAAACATCTAGGTCTTTTCCAAATAGGATAAAGTGCTAAGTCATTAATTACTGGACATAGGTTTGTGCTTTTGACTTCTTACTACAAAGAAACTAAAGATATTTAAATCTGTTGATAAACATGTTTTATGCTCAACTGATTCACAAGTTTGCCATCTAAAGAATTCTGACGTAACAGTTCACGTTGGTTATTCCGTAGTCTTCATTGGAGATTAAGGTTTCTAAAGAATAAAAATTCTACTAACTGTAACTAAGACTAGTGGCAATAAGGAAAACAATTCTGTATGTTAAAAGTAGAAGATAAGTAAAAAAGATAAGGGATGGGAATGCATTTTAAAAGGTAAGAGAAGGCAATTTTCTTCTAAATGATATGGTTATTTGAAAAGAGATGACCTGGGACAAATCTGAATGCAAAGGAAAGTTGTAGAAGATTTGTGAAGGGAAATCTTTGGGAACAAATTTTAGGTGTGGTCAGGATGGAGTAAAATTAAAATGAAAGAATTTTAAAGACACTGATAGAAGATTGTAAGTCAGCTTTCTCTCCGTTCAAAAAGACAACGTATTCCCCAATTGTTGGTCTGCTCTTGAAAAAAATTGCAAATAGTTGTTTTCTCCCCACCTGCGTAGAAAAAAACCAGTTTTTATGTCTTGCCTTTATCAGGTCTTTACCATCCTTAATCCTATTTAGGCAAGTGCTTTAAACCATTCTAAGGTTTTAACAAACTTCTCCAAGATTTAAATCACAAAGTCTTGTTGACTAATCAGGCTTGCTTATTTGTTCTGTAACATTTTGGTTCTGGCTATTGAAGTGTTATGTATCACAAGATAACCGAGTTTCCTTGTCAATCATGTCGTTGTGGACGCTCCTATCAGATCATTAACCATGTCTATTCTGAGTTTTTGTCATTTATAATTGTTCTAGCTCTCTAGAGATGGGGTCATCTGTCAGGTTGCTTCGGTTGGGGATGTACTATCAAATAGCGAAAATAGTAGTGGCAGCTATCAGGGAAACAGACTTGGGAAGAGGAACCAAAAAAGGGAAAGGGATCCATGACAGACACCAAAAGTCCTAAACTTAAATAAAAGGACTGATGGGGCCGAGGCTCCTTTTTACTGAGCCCCCGGGAGCCCAAGGTAACTACGCAGATAGGGGGCAAGCCTGTTAATTTTCTGATTGACACTGGTGCAGTACACTCCATTCTGACTGAGCCACTGGGAACTTTGGCTGCACAAAGGACTTCTATTGAAGGAGCTACAGGACAAACTAATCTTGGGGCAAGAACTCTTATTAACAGCACCCCACTTGGTTGACACCTTGCTCTGAAGCATGCCTGGGCACTGGGTGTCAAACACACAGGTTACTCAGTTTCAGGCCCTTTTACTAGACTAACCCTACATCAAATTCCAAAAGACTCTGGCTATAAATCCTGCAAATTTGCTTCCAGGCGATGACCCTGAAGAACCCATCCATGATTGTCTGGAGATGATCGACATGGCCCAATCTGCATGACCAGACCTGAAGGACACATCATTGCCTATTTCTGATGAGGTATTGTTCACTGACAGCAGCAGTTATGTCCAGAATGGGATGAGGCACTATGGTGTGGCGGTGGTAACATTAGACAAAATTATTTGGGCACAATCCCTAAATCAGGGAACTTTGGCCCAAAAGGCTGAGCTCATTGTCCTAATCCAGGCCCTTTGATATGCTAAAGGAAAAACTGTTACCATTTATACTGACAGCAGATATGCATTTGCTACAGCACATGTCTATGGAACAAGATACCAAGAAAGAGGGTTATTTACTAACCTCTGCTGGAAAAGACATTAAAAAAAAAACTCATAGCCTTGCTAGAGGCCATATGGCTACTAAAGGTGGTTGCTATAGTTTATTGCAAAGGCCACCAAAAAGGAGATGCAATCGAGGCCAAAGGAAACAGATGGGCCAACCAGACAGCCAGGGAGGTCGCACAAAAACTAGTGGGGCCTCTACAGATCCTACTGATTATTCCTGAACCTGAATTACCCACCTCACCCTCCTGCACAGAAACAGAAAACAACCTGGCTGTGCAGAAGGAAGCCACCCAAGAGACAAATGGATGGTGGAACCTACCCGATGGAAGGCTACTGGTCCCTGAGGCACTAGGTCAAACCTTGATTAAACAGCTGCACCAGTCAACCCATTTAGGTCGAATAAAACTTAATGAACTTTTTAGAGATGGGTGCTACATCCCTAACTGGAGCAACTTAATAGATGACCTTATCTCTAGGTGTGCCATTTGTGCACAAGTAAATGCAAAACAAGAAAAAAGAGCCCGTCTAAGAATTAGGTTAAGACAGCTTTCCCCAGGGGAACATTGGGAAATGCTCCCTGTTTAAAGATACCATTACCATAACTGGGGAAGAAAAAACATCCCGAAGTGGGGGAAGAGCAGGGGTGAAAGATTGGGAATGTGGGACAAAAGGACCAGAACAGAGATTACAAAAATTAGGTATCTACATTTGCCAGGGTTCAGGACAAGTTAGTTGGCAATGTTTAAACTCAGGGGAATTTTTCTGTCCCCATTGGAGATGTGAAACTCTATCAACTATTAAAAATTACCATAGGAATGGGGACATCCACCTAAAATTTAGAAGGGACCCCAACCCCTCTACTTGTATAATAGGAAAATGTAACCCAGTGACCTTCACAAACAGAAAAGGGTATTCAACTTCCAACTCATGGGAAACAGGTAAGACTTGGGGAATAAAACTTTATGTATCTGAGAGAGACCAGGGAACCCTGTTTACCATTCAAAAGAAAACCCTACCCCTACCAGAAAGATCACTGTGTCCTCTTGCTGATCTAGCTTTACCAATACCAGTAGGCAAAGGTCCCTCCAAACCACCCACTGCCCCTACAAACATTATGCCTGGATCAAGAGATCAGTTACTACCCCCTCAGCCAAATCCCCAACCAGAGCCACTTCTTCTAAACATAATCAGTGTTGTCCATTGGCTTATAAGGACTTCCCAGCCAAAATTGGGAGCCGATTGCTGGCTATGCTTTAACTCCAAACCCCCATATTATATAGGAGTAGGCTTTTCTGGAGCCATTCCATCTACTAACAACCCCAATAATTGTAGTTGGGAATGACCCAAATTAACATTAGAAGACATACAAGGAACAAGGGCATGCCAAATATCAACTAACTACAATCTTCAACAATCACTCTATGCATCAGCATACAATTGGACTATCCAAGTTAGTAACAGTGACTCTAAAACTGTTTTCAAGCCCCCAATCAAACTTGGCGAGCCTGCACGAATGGTTTCACAAAATGCACTGTTGGGGCCCAATTCACAAATCAGTCAAGACCCTGACTTTGTATCCTAGTCTACATTTTACCTCAAATATTTATATACAATGGGGACAGTGGAAGAACCTTAATCCATTCCCTGTTGTCCTCAAACCACTGGAGATGAGTCTCCATTCTAGTGTCCATCTTGGTCTAGCTGGGAATTGCAGGATCTGCCACAGTCGGGGCTTTTGCCTTAATAAAAGGAGAAGTCAATATAGGGGAACTCTCAACCCAAATAGATGCTGAGCTAGGGCACATTGAAAACGCCATCTCCAGCCTCGAGAGCCAGGTGGATTCATTAGCAGAAATGGTCCTACAAAACAGGCGGGAGCTAGATCTCCTCTTCCTCCAGTAAGGTGGACTCTGTATAGCACTAGGAGAAAATTGCTGTTTTTATGCTAATAACTCCAGGTTAATAAGTGAAAGTCTATCTCTAGTCAGAAAAAATATGGAAACTAGGAAAAATAAAAAAGAGCAACAAAATAGTTCATTTAAAAACTTGCTCAACTGGTCTCCATGGGTAACCACTCTTGTTTCAGCCACATCAAGGCCCCTCATTCTCTTACTCATGGCCATTACAATAGGACCCTGAATCATAAATTGGACTCTAAGCCTGGTTAAAAAAAACAAACAAACAAATTATCCCAGTCAAACTGTTAAGGATAAAACAAACATATAACTCATTACAAAATGAAGAAGAATTATTGATTTGATTCAATGTATTAAAACCAGTGAGAAATGAGACACCTAGGAGATAGACTTAGCATAAGTTATGCCATTTTTGTAAAAAGCATCCATTTCATAACAGTCATGTTATTACACCCGTGTTATTGTAATATTATCAGGAAAAAACCACAAAATATTCCAAATATGAAAATCCTGGGAAATGTACCCTACCCTAGATATCTACTTAACCCAGCTTTTTTGCTTCTGTACTGTGCTTGGCAATTCTTAGAAACTGGCAACAGGATGTGGTTTATGCCTTTATAAGCCTACCCCTGAGCTCATTTGGGGCTGTGAGATTTTGGAATGATGAGCCCTCTCACAGCCACCAGCTTCTTAATAAAGACTCCTCAATTTGACCTACTGAATATGGTGTCCATCTGTATAACTTCTTGCTCGGAATATAACATGACTGTGCCTCAGATCATGGTTTAAGGTAACCCTGAGCTGAGAGCCCACTGCTTGGCTCCATCACTGCAGTCGGCTTCCCCATTCCAATACCTGGCAGCTCTGCCACACTCAGGCACCCCTGGTCTTTTTGTGACCCTGCCAGTCCTGAGACCATACTTTACCCATTAGGGCTCCACTGCCCCCCTCCACTTAGACTCTGGAGCCATGTCCCTCAGTGGAGCAAACTTCTAAAAGTTCTGATTTTGTGCTTTGCTGCTTTACTGCTTGCCAGGAGCCATCCCCTCCCCTTCCCAGGTCTCTTTTCCTGTTTATCATCTCGGATTCACTTCTCCGCCTGTCCTACCATCCAGAAAGTGGTCGCTTTTCTGTTCCTAGAATTTCTGCTCTTCTTTTTGATCTCATGTTGCACTGGTAGGTGTTCAGAATGGTTTGATAACTATCTGGCTGAACTCCTGGGACTCCACAATATTTAGGTGTCCTACTCCTTTGCCATCTTACTCCTCCCCCATGATCCAGCCTGAAGTTTATTTGAACTTGAAGCAACCTACCCCAATGACAAAATGATAGATCATTTGAAACACACACCCTAGTTATTATTTTTTTCTGCTAAGTATCATAACAACTCTGAGATAGTCATTATTAACTCTACTTTACAAATAAAGCAGCTTAAATGCTCACCTTTTTTCATCCTATTAAGCTTAAATTTCATCAGGTAAAAAACTGGTTAGATAGTAATACTTGCAATGTTGTTTAAAAAAAATGAAATGCCATACATAAAATGTCTTATCACAGTACTTGACCCAGAGAATATGCTTTGGAACTGTGGGTTTCACTCCCCAGGATATAACATTTTATTGAATTCTTATTCCTTTTCATGTACTGTCCAAAGTACTTCAAATATTTAATTAACTAATTCCCATTCCTGGACAACCATATGAAGTGATACCAATTATTAGTAGATAAAACAGAGTTTAGTAACTTGCCCAAGGTAAATGGATAAATGGAAATAAATTGGGTTTTGGACGCAGGTAGTCTGCCTCCACCCTGAGTTTTTAAACATTCAGCAGTTCTGCCTTTTATTAAAGCTGCTACCCAGCATAGCAAGTGTAACCATAAAGATTAGTTCACTCAGTGCCATGGAGACATAGAGATATAAGCTAGAAGGAAAGGCTTCCTGTGAATGCATGGCCTGAGCATGGTTATGAGGTTTAAGTCGGTGCTAATGAAGCAAGCACTGGAGAACAACTTCCCATCAAGTGAAAGGAATAGTGTAAGCAAAAGCACAGAGGCAGGAGACAACTCAGTATATGTGAGTGTCAAGCAAAAGCACAGAGGCAGGAGACAACCCAGTATATGTGAGTGTCTAGTAGGACCAGAGCTCTTAGTTGTTAATGTTTGCAATGTCCACAGTTCCCTCATTACTCACACTTTCTGCTACATTCCTGGTGTCTGGCCTGCTTGGAAACTCCCAGGGCCATGCTTTGTCCCTGAGCTGTCCTTGATCCACTTCTCACCACCCCTGCAGCTGCCTACCTCCACAGGACATTCTGTGCCCTTTGGTGTATCTGTGATTAGCCTCTTCTGGCTGATCATATTACCAGGTCCTTGGGGGAGGACCACATCAACCATTGCTCTCTAGCTGAGTACCCACTAAAGGACTCTCCTTTAGTGACACACTGTGGACACACTGCAAGGACTTGTTGATGGTCTCACTTCTTTTGATGTTCACATTCCTATCTGTAGCACATTTGCCCCCTTGCATCCCATAGTGTTTGGCACCTTTGCCCCTTGCAT
The DNA here is from genome assembly GCA_003697995.1 of Taxidea taxus jeffersonii. Lineage (NCBI taxonomy): Eukaryota > Metazoa > Chordata > Mammalia > Carnivora > Mustelidae > Taxidea > Taxidea taxus. The sequence continues at coordinate 8,306 of ML111413.1, read as the reverse complement.
CCCATAGTGTTTGTTCTCTTAGACATTCAACATTGCCATAGGCCAGGCATGACCTTAGTGCTGGGCCTACATCAATAAAGAGAACAAAATCTCTCCTCTACTCTCCTCTTATGGAGGAAGAAAGGCAGTAAATGAAAAACAATGAATATTTAAGTCATAGAGGAAGCATAGCTTGAGGAACTAGAGAATGAGGAGAGTGGAAGTGATCAAGAAAGACCACCTGGGAGATTTTGATCAATGATTCCAAAAACTATGTGGTCTCTCTAGTTCTAGAGTTGACAGATGGTTATAAGCATGCTCTCCCATCTATCCACTACAGTTCCCTCCCCCACCTTCCCTCCTCTGAAACAAATAGATGTGGAAATAAATTTTTCTGTCCCTGTCTCTTCGACTGAAGCCAATTATTGAATTTCTCCATGCCTAAGAATTCTCACCTGTGTGAGAAGTTGTGGTAAAGGCATCCTATGCAAGTATTATACACTAATTAAAAAAAAATGTCTGGTACCTGCTGTGTTCCAGGAACCCTATGGGCATGAGAGGGTAGCCATTACCCTCAAGTACTCATAGTCTAGGGGAGAAGGCATGGAACAATGGAAAATCACAATGCCAAATCTCAGTTGTACAGAAGAGACACTTAAGCCAACAATAGGTGGTTAGGGAGGGCTTTCCAAAGAACACGATCTCTGAGCATCCAGTTCTATAAAGTGCTTCACTAATGAGTAGGAGATCCAGCATGGGTCATCACTTAGCCTTATATCCTTCTCATCATCATTCATTACACATGTGTATGCACGTGCACACACACACGATGTTCTGGGCAAAGCATGCCATTTCACTCCATAAAACAATGCACATCCAACAAGTCAGCCTTTGCTTTTGTTGTGTCCTCTACCTACAATGTGTTCTCCTTATGTGTGGCTATCCAATCCTGTCTGTCATAGCTAACCTGCTTTCTGAAAGACTTCCCTGCTTTGTCCTAGTTGTAATTATCCTCTCTCTTCTAAGCTCTCATTGCAGTCTATATTATGGTTATGGTAATTTCCTTCCTGGAATTGAATTTATGTTTTCTGTGACATCTTAACTAGATGATAAACTCCTCCAAGATGAACCTGTGTTTCCTTCACTTCTGTATGCTTGAGACCAAGTACAGCAACTGACACATAGTTGGTGCTTAATAAATATTTCTTTGCTCAAAATGAATTGAGCTGGGTGGATCTACAGAGGCAAGGATTGAATCAAAATTTCTCTTCAGCCAGTTACTGCTTAAAATTCTATGAATGGATATTTTAAGAATTAATTTTTATAGGATTTATATAGATGGGTTATTTTTCCAGACATTCAAATTGCCTCAGGCAGCTGGGAAGTTTATCCATAGTCAAAGATGGTTAAGACTTATCTGATGAAATTCCATCTCATCTCTCTAGTATGATATCATTTATCTATTGGTAGATCTTGGGTAAATTAGGAGGCTGTCAGCTGCTTGAATCTACTGGGTAGACTAGAGGCTAGCATCTGGTGAGATAGAAAACATTAAAGGACTCAGACATTGAGAAAGAGAAAGAAGGAAGGCTGAATAATTCAGGGAATAAGCCATCAGTTATAAAGGGCCCAAGGACCTATGGGAAAGGGCTCCAGTGTCACTGAGATGTACTATCAGGGCTCAAATAACCATGAGCTCAAGGAGGGCTCTCTGAGTGGCTGGCTAAGGGGCCAGTCCTACCCTAAGTTGTTCTCCTGAACAAATGTTATCAAACTACCCATTGATTACTTCATAGTGGGGCTTTCCTGAAATGTTTTATTTTGAGCCTTTCTTTTTTTTTTATTTTAAGATTTTGTTTATTTATTTTGACAAACAGAGATCACAAGTAGGCAGAGAGAGAGGAGGAAGCAGGCTCCATGCCAAGCAGAGTCCAATGTGGGGCTCGATCCCAGAACCCTGGGATCATGACCTGAGCTGAAGGCAGAGGGTTTAACCCACTGAGCCACCCAGGTGCCCCTATTTTGGGCCTTTCTAACATTGACCCCTTATGGCGAAAATAAGGCAGATTAACAAGAAGAATGAAACTTATGGCTTCTACCTATTGGCCTATGTGGCACTTCCAAATTCCTTTTCTTGGAATCAGACTCAAATACTGGGTTCTGGGACATGCTGGATGCTGGAGAGCTAGGACATGCAGCTAGCAGCTGGGTCATCTAAAAATTATCCTGCCAGTAGTAGGGTCTCCTGTGGTTTTCCAGGGGAGAGTCAGGGGTGGCGGGAAGGAATGGTGTGAATAAGCCTCCCCATTGCTGTGCAGGCTTTATTTATACTCTGCTGGTTTATTTGCTCCTCTTATGACTGCTACCATCTCTCTTGGGGTTTTCTGAGGCTGTCTCAGTAAGTTATACTTTTGATTTTTTTTAAGATTTTATTTATTTATTTATTTGACAGAGATCACAAGTAGGCAGAGAGGCAGGCAGAGAGAGAGGGCTGGAAGCAGGCTCCCTGCTGAGCAGAGAGCCCGATGTGGGGCTCAATCCCAGGACCCTGGGATCATGACCTGAGCCAAAGGCAGAGGCTTTAACCCACTGAGCCACCCAGGCACCCCTATACTTTTGATTTTGATTTTCCTTGGCTTGGCTACAGATTTTCAGAAACAAACAAAAATACAATGGAAAAAATGCACAAATTCATTGGAATATAAGGAGTTGCTGAAAATCTGGAGCAAGAAAACTGATGCTAAAAATGAGTGTTTTAGACTCAGCATTCGAGGCTCCTCTGGTCAGCAGCTGATATCCTGACAGTATCCATGTAGTTCAGTCAGACTTAAGCCATGATTTCTGCTGAACTGCCAAGCTAAGTGACTTTTTTCCCTCTGCATACCAAGGAGTTTTATAATACACCCTCAATACAATACTTCTATTACTCACTCATTCAATGAGCATTTCCTGGGAGGCAGCAATGGACTGGAGCCTTTGGCTTTAAGTCTATGCTTTACTGTCACTTTATTATTCAGTTTGATGGAGGGCACTCTACCTCTCTGGGCCTCATTTTCACTATTCTCAAGTGTAGATTTTGGAATGTGATCTCAGTGAAGGCAGGAAACATGACTTCCTGTTCCTTTTTGCATCCCTAGTACCAAGCATGAGGCCTGACACCTATCAGGTACTCAGAGCATTTGTTGAATAAACAAATTATAGAGTGCATTGGGTTGGACCAAACCAGGTGACCTTCAGTATTCCAACATGGACCACTAATCTTTTCAGGTCCACACTTGACAGTTTTCTCCACCTCCTGACCTATGCGTGTACCCCATTAGCTTCTTGGAATTTATGGAGAGAGCTCATATCATAGGCAATACTCCAGCTCCCTAATCCTGAGAAGTGCCTTTTCTCTGAATTTCCATAGCATCAGAACTAACACCTATCTAAACACCCATTATACTATCTTATGCTCTTGCCTTTTTACTTGTCCTTGCCCCTCACCAGTTATGAACATGTTGAGGGCAGTTTGTTTTTTATTTCTGTATCCTCAGTTCTCAGCACAGTGCCTCTGTATTGAGTGGAATTGATGAGTTGTTATTTTTCTTTCTTAATCCTCATTGTATGGCTTCATAGGCTTTAATAATATTTTAAAGTTTTGACTAGACTCTCTCTATTGTATGCAAAGCTATATCTTTCTGGTTTTCTCTGTGCATCTCTTTACCTTTTCCTCTCATCATCTTATAGTACAGTGATTAAAACCATGGGTTCTGGATTTAGATTTCTTGGCTTAAATCTTGCCGCTGCATTTCATCAGTGGCCTGCATTTCCTAGCTATGTGATCCTGGGAAGTTAATAACATCTCTGTGTATCAGGTCCCTCATATGAAAATTGGGATAATAATACCACTTATCACATACAGCTGTTATGAAGATTAAAAGAACACACACAAAGGCATTTGTCACATAGTAAACACTCAAATATTAATGTTATCACATATTAGACAACATTATAGGTGCTGTGAGCAAGAATGAAAACTATGCTGTTCTCATGGAACTTAAAGTACAGTGAATCAATCTCTCAGCTTCTGATTTCTGTATGCGAGATAGCTCTTGACATTTTAGTGGACACTTACACCTTAGTATAAATTAGAAAGTGGATCCTTTCTGGGCAGGAAGTTTTGGTTGTGATAGGGAGAAACATGAGGCCATAGAAAGAAAGGTAAGAAAAAGAAAGGGAAAAGAAAGCTGTGTGATTCAGGAAATAAACCATCAGTTACATAATTTTGCTGTGCCTCCCCCTGTCTTCAGGCCATGGTCAGCAGGTTTAATTTATTGGTTTTTGTAAGCAGCTGCAAGGCACGTCCCATCAATTTTTTGCTCACGATGGCTGTGGAGTGACTCAGGCTATTAGCCTTGTATGATTACAGCATCCGTATTATGATGTCGAGGACATGTTGCTGCCGCAATTTATTCCCTTTATTTAGTTCACTTTGTCTCACTCAGCATATCACTGAGCGGCTGTTCGAGAAAACACTGGTGATGGACAATTTCTCTTCCTCTCTCCTCTCCTGATATTCCTTCTCCTTGCCCTTCTGTCTTTGTTGATGTCTTGTTTAAAGGAAGATTTGTGGATCTCCTGATTTCCTCTACATTCGCTGACCCTTGCATCTGCAGCTCTCAGCAATGCGGCACCTCTCCATGGTGCTGAAAACAAGCACGTGGTTCTAGCTCTGCAGTGGCTGCTAAGGGGTCTGACGTGGGATACTAAAAAACAGCAGCAGGCAGTGGCCTGAGAAAGTATCCTGTCCAATTCCTTTTATTTCAAGGAAAAGGAACAAGAGACAAATAAATGAAGAGTTATTTCCTTCCGGATGGTATACATCTCTTGTCAGATCAGAATACAGCTTTTTCAGAGTCAAGCAAAGAAAATTCTTTAATCTTCTTGGCCCTCATCTTCCTCATCTGTGAAATAGAGAAACACCACAATTTTTAAATGACTCCTGTGACATAGAGATTATATAATGTGTATAAAGTCCTTAGCACACTGCCTGTCTCATGCCTTCTTCTCTACTCTTATCTCCTGCTGCTTCCTGCCTGACACATGCTTTAGTAATATAGAATAATTTATGCCCCCCCTTTCCCACACCATGCCACTTTACTATTTCAAGTTCTTCTCTGCTTTTATAACATCCAAACTTGTTCACAATTCATATCAGCTAATATCTCTTTTAGAAAGCCTCCTCTGTTTCTCTGTTCCTCCTCTCATACGGATTAGTTGTCCCTTCCAGGTGCTTTTATGACTCTATGCATATCATTTTACATATCTCTCTATCAAGACACCTACCACATGATCATGAACACTTTGATGTCTCTGACTTACTAGACTAGTAGCTCTTTGAAAGAAGAGGCCAAGTATCATATCTCTAGTACAATACATGTCACCAGGTGAGTGTTCAGTGTACTTTGTTTTGAACTGAGCATGATTGGGACTTGAAGTATGTGAGTTCTTTTTACATTCCTAGACCAGTGCTATTGTCCTCATATTATCCTCCCATATTGTCTTGTCTCTAGCTTATTGGGAAGACTTCTTTTTTTATTGGCTACCATTATGGATACCTTCATTTGCCAATGTCACACATTTGTAGGGACTACTTAGTGTGCCTTGGGTCATCCTTTGAGTGTGCTGGATTCATATCAAGAAGGTTTGTCTTATTGCCTTTGGCATAGATTCTCTCCCAACCAGAGAATTCACATAAGCCATGAATTAGATCCGGAGGGGAGAGGGCTCCTGCCTCCATGAATTAGGTACAAAGTCATCATAGACTGGCTTCCAGGTATCCTTAGCAAATTCTAAATCATCACAAGACTTCTATTTAATATCAACAGCAAGAACAGCTGCTCTTATTTTAGGAAAATTAATTGCCTTTCAAATTGTTCTAGAAGCTTAAATCCATTTTGGTAATTCAGTAGGGGTAAATATTCACTTTTAATATCAATTCCATGAAAGCCCAAACTCTAATGACTTCCTTCAGAATTTAAAGCCATGTGCCATCTGACTCTCTGAGACATCACAAGAGATCATGTGGTTATTGGGGAAAGGATTAAAATCTAAGCCATAATACTGAGATTCTGTTCCTTCTTTGATAATTTACTTTGTTGATGATCTTGAGCAGGACATTTCACATTAGTTAGCTTCTGTTCAATAATCTATGACATAGGAATGACTGTAACAATCCTGTTACCTTTATTAAAGATGCTAACAGGATACACTAAATTGATGCAAGACTACTTTGAAGAGTATAAAATTCTTTTTTTTCTTTTTATTTAAGCTTTATTTAAACATATAATGTAACCCCACCACCCTCTCCCAACCCCTCTCCCCCCCACCCCCCTCAGTTTGTTTTATGACATTAAGAGTCTCTTGGTTTGTCTCCCTCCCGATCCCGTCTTGTTTCATTTTTTTCTTTTCCTACCACCTTAACTCGCACCCCTGTTGCATCTCCACTTCCTCATATCAGGGAGATCATGTGATAGTTGTCTTTCTCCAGTTGACTTATTTCGCTAAGCATAATACGCTCTAGTTACATCCATGTCGTCGCAAATGGCAAGATTTCATTTCTTTTGATGGCTGCATAGTATTCCATTGTATATATATATACCACATCTTCTTTATCCATTCATCTGTTGATGGACATCTAGGTTCTTTCCATAACTTGGCTATTGTGGACATTGCTGCTATAAACATTCGGGTACATGTGTCCCTTTGGATCACTACATTTGTATCTTTAGGGTAAATACCCAGTAGTGCAATTGCTGGGTCATAAGGTAGCTCTATTTTCAATTTTTTGAGGAACCTCCATGCTGTTTTCCAGAGTGGTTGCACCAGCTTGCATTCCCACCAACAGTGTAGGAGGGTTCCCCCTTCACCACATCCTCACCAGCATCTGTCATTTCCTGACTTGTTCATTTTAGCCATTCTGACTGGTGTGAGGTGGTATCTCATTGTGGTTTTGATTTGTATTTCCCTGATGCCCAGGGATGTGGAGCACTTTTTCATGTGTCTGTTGGCCATCTGGATGTCTTCCTTGCAGAAATGTCTGTTCATGTCCTCTGCCCATTTCTTGATTGGATTGTTTGTTCTTTGGGTGTTGAGTTTGCTAAGCTCTTTGTAGATTTTGGATACTAGCCCTTTATATGATATGTCGTTTGCAAATATCTTTTCCCACTCTGTCAGTTGTCTTTTGGTTTTGTTGACTGTTTCCTTTGCTGTGCAAAAGCTTTTGATCTTGATGAAGTCCCAATAGTTCATTTTTTCCCTTGCTTCCCTTGCCTTTGGCGTTGTTCCTAGGAAGAAGTTGCTGCAGCTGAGGTCGAAGAGGTTGCTGCCTGTGTTCTCCTCAAAGATTTTGATGGATTCCTTCCTCACATTGAGGTCCTTCATCTATTTTGAGTCTATTTTCATGTGTGGTGTAAGGAAATGGTCCAATTTCATTTTTCTGCATGTGGCTGTCCAATTTTCCCAACACCATTTGTTGAAGAGGCTGTCTTTTTTCCATTGGATATTCTTTCCTGCTTTGTCGAAGATTAGTTGACCATAGAGTTGAGGGTCTATTTCTGGGCTCTCTAATCTGTTCCATTGATCTATGTGTCTGTTTTTGTGCCAGTACCATACTGTCTTGATGATGACAGCTTTGTAGTAGAGCTTGAAGTCTGGAATTGTGATGCCACCAACTTTGGCTTTCTTTTTCAATATTCCTTTGGCTATTCGAGGTCTTTTCTGGTTCCATATAAATTTTAGGATTATTTGTTCCATTTCTTTGAAAAAATTGGATGGGATTTTGATAGGCATTGCATTAAATGTGTAGATAGCTTTAGGTAGCATAGACATTTTCACAATATTTATTCTTCCAATCCATGAGCATGGAACATTTTTCCATTTCTTTGTGTCTTCCTCAATTTCTTTCATGAGTACTTTATAGTTCTCTGAGTATAGATTCTTTGCCTCTTTGGTGAGGTTTATTCCTAGGTATCTTATGGTTTTGGGTGTAATTGTAAATGGGATTGACTCCTTAATTTCTCTTTCTTCTGTCTTGTTGTTGGTGTAAAGAAATGCAACTGATTTCTGTGCATTGATTTTATATCCTGACACTTTACTGAATTCCTGTACAAGCTCTAGCAGTTTTGGAGTGGAGCCTTTTGGGTTTTCCACATATAGTATCATATCATCTGCAAAGAGCGATAGTTTGACTTCTTCTTTGCCGATTTGGATGCCTTTAATTTCTTTTTGTTGTCTGATTGCTGAGGCTAGGACTTCTAGTACTATGTTGAATAGCAGTGGTGATA
>ML111412.1:46793-60032 GCA_003697995.1 Taxidea taxus jeffersonii | reverse complement strand
AACAAAACCAAAAGACAACTGACAGAATGGGAGAAGATATTTGCAAACGACATAACAGATAAAGGACTAGTATCCAAAATCTATAAAGCGCTTAGCAAACTCAACACCCAAAGAATAAATAACTCAATCAAGAAATGGGCAGAGGACATGAACAGACATTTCTGCAAAGATGACATCCAGATGGCCAACAGACACATGAAAAAATGTTCCACATCACGGCATCAGGGAAATTCAAATCAAAACCACAATGAGGGGCACCTGGGTGGCTCAGTGGGTTAAGCCACTGCTTCAGCTCAGGTCATGATCTCAGGATCCTGGGATCGAGTCCCGCATTGGGCTCTCTGCTCGGCGGGGAGCCTGCTTTCCCCCCACTTCTCTGCCTGCCTCTCTGCCTACTTGTGATCTCTGTCAAATAAATAAATAAAATCTTTAAAAAAAAAAAAAAACACAATGAGATACCACCTCACATCAGTCAGAATGGCTAAAATTAACAAGTCAGGAAATGACAGATGCTGGTGAGGATGCAGAGAAAGGGAACCCTCCTACACTGTTGGTGGGAATGCAAGCTGGTACAACCACTCTGGAAAACAGCATGGAGGTTCTCAAAAAGTTGAAAATAGAGCTACTCTATAACCCAGCAATTGCACTACTGAGTATTTACCATAAAGATACAAATATAGTGATCCGAAGGGGCAGGTGCACCCAAATGTTTATAGCAGCAATGTCCACAATAGCCAAACTATGGAAAGAACCTAGATATCCATCAACAGTTGAATGGGTAAGGAAGATGTGGTATATATATACAATGGAATACTATGCAGCCATCAAAAGAAATGAAATCTTGCCATTTGTGATGACATGGATGGAACTAGAGGGTATTATTTTTAGCGAAATAAGTCAATTGGAAAAAGACAACTATCATATGATCTCCCTGATATGAGGAAGTGGAGATGCAATGTGGGGTGCTTGGGGGATAGGAAAAGAATAAATGAAGCAAGATGGGATTGGGAGGGAGAGAAACCATAAGAGACTCTTAATCTCGCAGAACAAACTGAGGGTTGCTGGGGGGCAGGGGGGTCGGGAGAGGTTGGTGGGGTTATGGACATTTCAGGGGGCGGTGTTTGTGCTGTGGTGAGTGCTGTGAAGTGTGTAAACCTGGCGATTCAGAGACCTGTACCCCTGAGGCCAAAAATACATTATATGTTTATAAAAAATTTTAAAAATTATTTAAAAATAAATAACCCAATATTATACTTGTGATCTCTTAAAAACATTACAGATCTGGGGCACCTGGGTGGTTCAGTGGGTTGTGCCTCTGCCTTCGGCTCAGGTTATGATCTTGGGGTCCTGGGATCGGGCCCCGTGTCCAGCTCTCTGCTCAGCAGGGAGCCTGCTTACCCCTCTCTCTCTGCCTGCCTCTCTGCCAACTTGTGATCTCTCTCTCTCTCTGCCAAATAAATAAATACAATCTTAAAAAAAAAAAAATTACAGGTCTACAGTGTTCAGACCCATGCTTTTAAAACCCTTCTTCCCTTCTTTACCTACCCAGGTCTCATAAACACTTAGCTTCTCCCTCAGTCTACTCTCCTACTCTCCCACAAACTAATCTTGCAAGTTCATCTTATGTTCATCTCCTTCACTGTTTTTCTCCTTATTTTGTATCAGCAAAAACTCAGAACAGCTCATCTGTCAAGGCAAGACTCTGAAGTGCACATACTGTCTCCCCACTTTCCCCAAGTATATTATGTTGAAATCCTGACTCCATCATGATGGTATTGGGAGATAGGGCCTTTCAGAGGTAATTAAGTCAGGGGACAGAGCCCTCACAATGGGGACTGGTGCCATATAAAGGAGATCTTGGAGATGTAGCTCTTTCCTCCAGATGAGGATAGCAAGAAGGCTATTTATGAATCAGAAAGCAAGCATCCGCCACACAGAGATTCTGTTGGTGCCTTGGTCTTGGACTTTCCAGCCTCCAGAACTATGAAACGCAGATTTCTGTTGTTTATAAGCCACTCAGGCTACAATATTTTGCTATAGCACCCCAAATGAGCTAAGATGTTTGCCAAGCCAGAATCTGCCTCGGAGGTTAGGGGAGTCATCTGTTCCTTATTTCCTTCACACATTGATCTAAGAAATTATCCCAAATATCAACATCCCAGTATCAACACCTAATTTGTCACTCTGGCTTAATTTCATCTGAGACAGAAGGAGTTTGCAAAGTTACCTAAATAAAGCTAACTTTTACCCACTTGTAAATTAAGAATATATAAGTTAAACCATTTTTAAGTAAATAGGGGGAGAGATTTTTCCAACTGAGACAATCAGAAATGTGTTTCAGTTACAAAATGTTGGGGATTGTTATGAAAGATGCTTCCTCTTTACCCTTAAACCCTTTCACATGGTAGTTTCTTTACATCATGATTAAACTTTTGCCAAGTTTTTCAAGTCAAGCAATTCTCTTTAAAAAAAAAAAACCAAACAAACAAATAAAACCCTCAAAAAACAATGCTTTAAATGTATAAGATTAATGAACTTGGAATTGTTTCTAGCTCTCTAGTTGCCTTTCCATGGTGTCTGGGTATTTAAAAGCAGATTTATATGAACATGAGACATTAAGAACTGCCAACAGAGGTCATGCATTCTTAGAACATCTTTACCATAGGAAGTGAAAACTATCCAGCAAATCCATTAGTTACACATCAGCTGAAAGATGACAAGGAAGGATCAGAACATGATGTTATTAAACACATACTATTGTACTCTGATTCTTCAGAGAATTCATCCATACTCTAAATCCTACTACCCTACCCAGATGTGTCTACCATCGTGTCCCTCCCAGGTGCAAAGTGAGTCATTGATTTTCACTTGTCCAAAACTGAATATATGCCAGATAAAAGGAAAATCTCTAGACTAGAAAGGGTTCTAATAAAACAAAACAAAACAAAACAAAAACATGCAGTCATAAGGGAATCCACTTCAATTCGCTTCAGAAGAAAAGATTCAGCTGCTAATGACTAATGCAACTTCTTTTTTAATGTAGATAAGAGGAGATGTTGACATTACATCTTGAATTTTCTAGGGCTCTTTCTCTCCTTCCTTTTTCTATAACATGTTCCATGCCCCCCTCTTCATATTGATAAGTCACATTGTTTCTAAAATAAAATAAGATGCAATGTTAACGTCGATTTTGTGAGTGTAGAAGTGAGACAATGTTGCCCTTTAAAAAGGGATAGTGAAATGCTGTACTACCATTCATTCCAGATTCTGTGTTGGCCACTGCAGATGCTTGATAAAAAAGGTAGTCAAGATTTCCGAAATTAATAGCATCTACAGTGTAATGGAGGGTTGGCAAGAATCAGGGGTTGGCATAGCCCATGGGTTAAACCTGGCCCATCATCTCTTTTTGTAAACAAAGTTTTGTTAGAACACAGCCATGCCCATTTTCTAGAACAACTAATTGACCACTCCCGGTGAAGAGCAAACAACTCAATGTCAAAAATATCTATTATCTGGCCCTTAAGTGAAAAAGTTTGCCAGCCTTTGAGCTATACAATAAAGAAATAAACAATAAACATATAATTACAAATGCTGATGTGCATTATGAAGGAAACAGAATCTTGTGATGGAAGAAAATGGGGTGGAGGAATAGGGCTGCTTAGATACAATGATCTTCCTCAGATGGTGACACTTAAGCTTGGGGGATTAAATGGTGAGAGAAGTCAACTGGCTGAAACACAAACAAAAGGAGAACACCAAGCAGGGAGAGCACTATTTAAGAAGGAAAGTAACCCTATGCTCAGGAAGAGAACACTGGGATTGAAATCCTGTATCCAAAAGTTACTAGTTTCTCTTTGTGCCTTCGTTTCCTCATTCATACAACAGACCTAGTAACAGTCTGTATTTCACTCTAAGTACTTAAAGTATTAATATATGTACAATGCTGAGGACAGTGAGTTGTACACAGTAAGCATTAAAAAGTAGGGGTGCCTGGCTGGCACTTTCAGTGCCAACTCTTGGTTTTGGCTCAGGTCATGATCTCCAGGATGTAAGGACAAGCCCCACATCAGGTCCCACGCTCAGTGGAGAGTCTGCTTGAGATGCTCTTTCTCCTTCTCTGTTTGCCCCTCCCTCATTCTCTTTCACTCTAAAGTAAATCTTTTAAAAATATTAGTTATTGCTATTCTTATTAATGTTGATCTTCCTACTATCATAATTTATAATCAAAAGCCTATTTTGTGACTAATAAGATCTGGGCATGTTCAAGGAATCGATAAAAGAAAACTATGATGGATTGGAGTGGACAAAAAGGAGAGAAACAGGAGAGGAGGTAGAAATAGTAGATGTGGTTCATATTTAATTATATTTTTTTAAGTATACTGGGAAGTCATTGAAGGTCCTTAGTCATGAGAGTGATTGTTGCTTCTCTTTTGCAAAGAGCTGCTCCTTTCTTGTAGAGAATATACTGGAAGAAGACAGGAGTAGAAGTGGAAAAACCAATTAGCATGTTACTGTAGTAGTCCATACAAGAAATACTGGTGATGTTCTAAGATGAGAGCTGTGGAGATTAAGAAACCTGTATAAATTCAAGGTATTTTTAGGAGGCAGATCCAATAGAACTTGCCAATGGATTTAATATGGTTGGCAAGGGAGAACAAGGAATTAAGAATGCTCCTAGGCTTCTACTATGAGCTACTAGGTGGGTTGTTCTCTTATTAGCAAATGTAGGGGAAAATGAGAATAAGAAGGCATGGGGGTGAAGTCAAGTTTTCAGCTTTGCATATTTTAGCTCTTAGTTGCTTGTGAGGTACCCACTCAAAAACTTAGTTGGATATGGATCTTAGTGGTCCATCACAACAGGTTTATTTCACTCTTTTTTTTATTTTTTTATTTCACTCTTACAATATAGATCCAATATGGGGTGGTGGGAAGTTTTGCTTATTGTATTCACTCAGAGTGTCAGTCAGCTCAGATTGCCATAACAAAATACCACAGACCAGGTGGCTTGAACAACAGAAACTCATTTTCTCACACTTCTGGAGGCTAGAAGTCTGAGATCACAGTGCCAGCACTGTCTGGTTTTGGTGAGAGCTTTCTTTCTGGCTCACAGATGGCCACCCTCTCACTATGCCTTCATGTGGTGGAGAGTGCTCTGGTCTCTCCTAAGGACACGAATCCTATCACATCACAGCCCACTCTAATGACCTCATTTAACCTTAATTAATTTCATTCTTCAAATATGGCCACAGTGAGAGGTTAGGGTATCAACATATAGTTTTAAGGAGAAGGGGGACACAATTTAGTCCAAAAAATTCAAAGAACAAGCTAATTGAAGTTTAATTTTATGGTTGCTTCTCCAGTCATGGCAGCAGTGGGAGAAGAATGTAAAAAATCACACATTAGTCTATAAAGCCTGCGCCAAGAAGTTATACATGTCAGTTCTTCCCACCAAAGGAGACAATCCAAAAATGCAATCCAAAACTAGCATCAAGTTCAAAATGGAGGATCTATGGTGGTACAGTTTTATACCAGATCCACATGTGGCTCCTTGACATCTAGAAACATAGAAGACAATTTCCCTATCCCACTGCAATATGCAGTAGTAGAAAGGGGACAGGAAAACCTCAATAAGCACTTCCATTCAGAACAAAAGAGAATGGATTTTTCAAAGACAAGTATTTCTTATGTGTTTCCCAAACTCCCACAAGGCAGATATTTTTGAGAACTCCTCATCCCAGAGTTAAGGAACACTTCTGGATGGGCTTCAATCCTGACAGGGTTTATTTTTCTCTGGGGTCTGCAACTCCACTCTTGTGGGTGTTTCTCCTCTGTCCTCCTTGGTTGTAGCTGAAATAAACATTAAATAATGTCTCTCTGGTGACAATAGCTTTACTAAATTGTTCCTGCCTGTAGATGGTTGATGGCTTTTAGTCTAGATTAGCAACTTCTCTGACATCAAATATTTAAGCACTTCTTATCAATTTGATTCAGATCAGATCCACGCACCACTAGCCACACCTAGAGTTCAGACAAACTTTCTTAAATGTGCTAGTTTATTTTCTCTTTCCCTTGTTTTGTTCCTTCTTTCTCTCTCTAATTAATTGCTGGAGACATGGGTCAATTCAACTTCAGAGAGAGTCATACCTTTCATGTTTCTTACTTGAGCAATTTTGTCTTTTTGAAAGGAATTTTTAGGTCATACAACCTTAACTGAACCTTTGTTCTAAAATACCTTAAGCCATTCAGAGGCTTAAACAATGGTTGTGGCAGCTAAACCTTTGATTTAATTCTTGCCTAAGGTGCTTTCAGTCAGTCTTTGTTGTTCAAAGTCCTTTTCATTTGTATGTTTTATTGGTTGGGGTTATGAAAAATTTCAGGGTCCATACCTGAAAGTCCCTGAATTACTTTACTTGTATTTCCTTTTTTTCTTGAAAAAGAAAGAAAAAAAGACAGAAAGCCAGCCTAATCTTTTTTAAGCTCATAGGTTTCTTACAGTACCCTGTTAAATGCAGCCAACAGTAACCAATCTATGAATGTTCTATTTCCAGCCTCTTTTCCTAGAACTATAAAATCATTGGATATATGGTCCACCTTCCAAATTATCATAGACAAGAGTTTTACCAAATGTTTTGCAACCATAACTTACCCTTCAAGGCTCCAGTAACAATTTGTCCACTACCCTGTCCTTAAGTCAATGCCATGTAGTCAGACCTTCTCTCTCGACACCCCATGACTAATACCAATTTCAGTATGAAGTAGGCTAAGTTATGCTATAACAATCAATAACCAAAAGAATGTTAAAGGCTTCTTACAAGCAAGTTTACTAGAGAATCACAGTTTATATCCAACATGGGATGGCAGGATAGCTCTATTCCTGTTAACATTCAGGGGCCCAGAACTGATGGAGTGTCCATTCCAATGCTCACCTCCATGATCACTGCTATCCCGGAAAGACAGTGTCACAAATAATATTTAGGATCTTAAAACTTCCACCTGAAAGTGACACATGACATTTTGCTCACATTTCATTGACCAAAACAAACTACATGGCTACTCCTCCTGTTAAAGGAGATAAAGAAGGGAGATCCTGCCATGTTCCAAAAAAGTTGACAACCCCAAATATTTGTAAACATCACTAATGACCACTCTTACAACTTCACTATTACACACTAACTAGCAACATTATTGACATGCCAGTGTGCAGCATGTACTCAACAAATGCTGAAAAAATTAGTGAAGTATGATTCAATAAAAGGCTGATAATTCAATATATGCAAGAATTACAGGGGCAAACAAAATGTTCATTTAGTGAACTATATTTGCTACTTGCAAAGCTTCATACTAATCTCTCTATATAAGTCATACGTGGACTTCCAGTTGCTAACACTACATGTAGATGCACATATGGGGGGTAGATATAAATAAAACAAAAATATTTATTGCCATCACATTTTTCCAAGTGTTAAAGGAGAAAGTGCTCCAATACATTTAACTTTGAGTAAACGAAGTTTTAAATGTAAAACCCATTCCCTTCACCTATTATTTTAGAAGAACTTCCAATTTTGTTAGGGTCAAACTTCTTGCCTTTCCTAATGAATGTCCTTAATCTTTCTGTGTAAGTTTCATGGATTCACAGTCATTATTCTAACTGGAAATATTTGCTGTACCATAAAAAATGTAGGAGACTGGGATGAATATAAATTGATTTCCTATGATCTACAAATTGTGCTTTAAAAAAATTCTTCATTCTTACAGCATTTAGTATGTAGCAGTAAGTCAGTTTGTACATAGTAGTAAATACAAGCTTATTTTCTATATAAAGGGTAAAAGTCATTTTAATTGGTTCATTTGGCTCTTTAGTATATCACTTTAAGTATCACTTATTCCAAAATGATGCATAAAATATATATGCATTATAAGTTTTTGTAATACATGGAATTGCTAGAGAGCTTTTGAAGCAGTTGAAATGACCCAAGCCTGGCAAACTCTAAGGAAGCATTCTTAAATACCCATCTCTCTTTAAACATACTCTTCAAGGGCAGGAACTATATTCTGTACACTTTACTCACTTTGTTTTTGCAAACAGTGCTTCTTGTATGTTTTCTACTTTCCATTGTAAGAGCTTTGGAAATTTTGAAAATATACAAAGTTTTATATTATTTCTGCACTACAGTTAATTTTGACTCTCCCCAAGTGTCTATTATATAGTCTTGCACAAAACAGGTATTTAATAAATGTTTGCTAGGCTTCATTCGAAGAAAGGTTTAGAAAGATAGAAGCACAGTTAGCTAGGAAAAGCCAGAAGCGAGGCATATTCTGATGACCATAAGTAGGTTTTCTAATATGACTGGCAATTTGAGATGAAGGACTCGGGTTTCATTTTAATCCAACCACCCACCTCTTGCTTGATTTTCCCCCTTCAAAATCTCCATCATTTAGTGTCCCTGCGATGGGAAACTCTTCCCCTCTGAGGCAATCTGTTGGGGTTAATGTAGAGCATGAACTCAGCTGTAATACCTGGTTTGCTAAAATGTAACAAGGAGGCCTCTGGGGGCGAGGGAAAGTTTCAGAGAAGGGCACGGGCCTTTGGAATGCCCAGGTCTGCATGACTTCTCTGCCATCAGAATGCCCAGGGGAGTTGCTTTCCCTGAAGCTTTCTTAGCCCAAAGAACCACCATGTGACCTAAGAGATGTGTGCATTGTCCCTTAGGCTATGTTTAGCAGAACCCATAGAACATGCAGATTATCATATAGTATCTTTCCCATAAGCAGATCCTCCCAGTTTCAGTAAGATCCCTTGTCACACATCCCGTGCTTGAGAAACAGTAATAAGGATTTGTGATTATTCTGAAGAACCAATAAAAGTGGGAGCAAAGAAGAGCAAAAGGTCTTCGTTTCTGAGCATTGACTCCCTTACCTTCTCTCTTTCACAGCAAAGTTTGGAGTAAACTTCCATCAGTCTGTACAGGGATTGCTGGCCATTCCCAGCAGCAACCCTCTTCATCCTAGAAGCAGATGATATAACAGAAAAACAAAATACTGAGATTTCCAAGCACAGAGAAAAAGTTGCAGTATGGAAGCCATTAGTTGACATAATCCAAAATTAGGAGTTCATATTTATAAGTACAAATTTTGTGGTTTATAGTACCTATGTTTTCCTTCCTTCTATTAAACAGAAAGAAATTAAAGTGCATTATACCTCAAATCAATATAATAGATACAATATAATAGATACACCAAAGAATACAAAAATAAATTACAGAAGCATATTCTCCTCCCATTAACTAAGGAAGAATGATTTCAGATTTGACATAATATACTTCATTATATAGTTAGAAAGCTATTCCATGTGTATGTAAAATGAATGTTTCCATGGGAAGCCAAACTCCTATTTCCTAAAAATTTGGTTCTTATTTTTATTCATAAGCAGAATTTTTAGTCCAACATACACCAAGTTGGACTCCCAAGACCTTCTCTGTGACTTTCTTCAGAGTGCTTCCCATCTCAGTTTTGCTACCTGATCACCCCAGACACAGGCCTGCAACCCTTTGGGAGCAACCCAATACTGTTCAGTAACCAATGGAAAAGAGGAATGTCACAGTCAAGGAAACAGCATCTAAAGACCAGGGCTAACACACCTGTTCCTCCGCTGACAAAACAAAGTCCTATATTGTATGTCCACCTTGTGCCACGACATTCACATATAAATGACTGCATTCAATCTGCAAAACAATAAGTGAGGCAGGTTGTATCAACATTATTTTAATATGCTACTGTGGGTGGTAATAAGGGATCAGGAATTAAAGTCAGTTTGGTTTGGTCTGGTTTTGTGGATTCCAGTTCTAGAGCTTTTGCTCCATTGCCTCCCTTTATTAGCTGTACAGCTGACAGTTGCAGGGAAATATATGGATTAACATTCTCAACAAGGAGGTAAGGTAGTATAAAGAATTTTCCTTTATACCAACAAAAGTTGAAATCCACTAAAGACAATGATTAAGGCTTCATAGTACCTCACGGTAAACAAATTGATAGATGTTTTCACATCTCTAAGAATTACTGCACTTTCTGAAGACATCAAATTTTAGAGAGGGGTATAACAACCCTTATGCCCTTAATGATGATAATCATAAATTCTTATCCTCTTCTTTCTTAATTAGTTTTTCACAAACTGGTATTCTCACTTTCCTTCATGTTCTTAGTCAGCTAATAGTAAATGCCAATGCCAAAGACATCACTGCATTTTCATAGAACCATACCCACCACCTAGCATGGCATTTAAACTTCAAGGTTTTTGATAACAACAGAATCAAGCAAGACAGTGAGGAGATGTTGAGTGAATTTCCAGCACCTGTGCTAGATTAAAAATAATTTTCCTAGAGACAGCACACCATACCTGAGAGCACATCCCTGTTTTCTGGTTGAGTTCCTAAAGATGTTATTCTGTAATATATAAATTTCTTTGATTGGCTCTTCACAAAAATTCTGCCTCTCTATTCACACCATGTGACTTAACAAGAGTTTCTTCACAGACTTTGATTTTAACTGAGAGTATTTCCTGAAGCACATACAATAGCCAGTTTTAAATGTCTGGGGCATTATGTGTAGCCATGGGGTGCACCACTCAGATCTTTCAAAAGAGCCTTCTAGGATGAGTTACAGGTAATTGACAGCTTCCAGCAGCCACAAATTTGGATCCATGGATCCATGGCAGCATTCACACTAAAGTCTCACTCCCTACAGTCTCCTCCCAGCCAATGACTAAGCCAAAGAGGGTACTAGAGCTAAACCATATTTACCAACCCAAGGCTCCGCTAACAGCCAATTTTTGCTCAGAGACTCCATCGACCACAAGTTCCTCAGAGATGTATAGACTAAAGCCCTTCCTACCAATCCTTTTCCTTCCCTCCCTCATTTAACTGTTGTATCAGGCTTATACTGTGGTCTGAAGACTCTTAGATGCTTCCTCCTGCTCCTCCTCTATCTTTCAGAGCTGTTTCCCTCAATAAATCTGCCTGTCTGATATTGTTTATATGTCTGTGTCATGGAGGACCCAAAGGTACAGTTGTAATTATTAATGATTTTTAAAATCCAAACTGTTAGTGATTTTAACCTTTCAATTTATTGCTCTTAAATTTCAAAAGTTTCACCTCCAACTTGGACAGTATACCAAGATACTGAGATGATGTTAGAATTTGTGTCCTTTTAGCTAACTGCCCTTTGGGAATATTAGTTAACCAAGTGAAACAAGATTAAACAAAAGGTGCCTTTTATTTTTTAATTTTTATTATTTTTTAAAGATTTTATTTATTTATTTAACAGATAGAAATCACTAGTAAGCAGAGAGGCAGGCAGAGAGAGCAGGCTCCCAGCCGAGCAGAGAGCCCAATGAAAGTCTGGATCCCAGGACCCTGAGATCATGACCTGAGCTGAAGGCAGAGGCTTTAACCCACTGAGCCACCCAGGCTCCCCAAAAGGTGCCTTTTAGTTAGAGCTCTTCCTTTCACTGGGAACTGATATTTTGTTTTGTTTCCTAACGTCCTCTCTTGACATTTTTGCTTGAGTGTGCAGTTTATTAATATCTTTTTCTGAATGGCTCTATTTGCACAGAAGGGTGTGATTTGTAGTAATTTAATGCTTGCTGTTATAAATGGGAGAATTAGGTTATAGAGGAACCAGTGGGAGATCAACCCCCAGAAAACTAAAGGACAGGCTTTAATGGCATCCTCATCTAGCCTTTTAATACCACTATCCAGGAAAAACTCTATTTTAAAGCATGAGCTTAAAATTATTCCTAACAAATGGAAATGCAAGTATCTTCCAAAACCCTACCAGTGTGACTTTCAAAACTCTAGAACATTTTGAAAATTATTTTCATTTGTGTAAGGGCTATTTTCTCTGTATTTTCCATTTATTATTTGAATCCAAGATGTATGAATATAGGACATTCAAGGGGGAAACTTACTCTAACTGTAAGTACATAGATAGAGACACACCAACACTCAACCCAAGACAATCACCGGTTGACTTTATATCATCTTAGATTTGATTTTTTTCCCTTCTAGAGTGTTACTTAAATGAAATGATGAAGTGTACCATATGCTTGGCTTCTTTGGCTTGGCATAATGGTTTTGAGATTCATCCATGTTGTAGAATATAACAGCAGTTGCCTCTTTTAATTGCTGAGTAGAATTCCATTTTGTGAATACAAAAAATTATTTACCCATTTGATGAACTTGTATTATATTTTTAGCTATTATGAATAATGCTGCTATGAACATTTAAGCGCAAGTCTTATGGTGAAATATGTTTTTTTTTTATTTTATTTTTTTATTTTTTTATTTAAACATATAATGTAACCCCACCACCTTCTCCCAACTCCTCTCCCCACCCACCCCACTCAGTTTGTTTTATGACATTAAGAGTCTCTTTTGGTTTGTCTCCCTCCCAATCCCATCTTGTTTCATTTTTTTTAGTCCCCACTCCTGTTGCATCTCCACATCCTCATATCAGGGAGATCATATGATAGTTGTCTTTCTCCGACTGACTTATTTCGCTAAGTATAATACCCTCTAGTTGCATCCATGTCATCGCAAATGGTAAGATTTCATTTCTTTTGATAGCTGCATAGTATTCCATTGTATATATATATATACCACTTCTTCTTTATCCATTCATCTGTTGATGGACATCTAGGTTCTTTCCATAACGTGGCTACTGTGGACATTGCTGCTATAAACATTTGGGTACACGTGCCCCTTCGGATCACTACATTTGTATCTTTAGGGTAAATACCCAGTAGTGTAATTGCTGGGTCATAAAAATTTTCAATTTTTTGAGGAACCTCCATGCTGTTTTCCAGAGTGGTTGCACCGGCTTGCATTCCCACCAACAGTGTAGGAGGGTTCCCCTTTCTCCACATCCTCACCAGCATCTGTCATTTCCTGACTTGTTAATTTTAGCCATTCTGACTGGTGTGAGGTGGTATCTCATTGTGGTTTTGATTTGTATTTCCCTGATGCCCAGTGATGTGGAGCACTTTTTCATGTGTCTGTTGGCCATCTGGATGTCTTCTTTGCAGAAATGTCTGTTCATGTCCTCTGCCTATTTCTTGATTGGATTGTTTGTTCTTTGGGTGTTGAGTTTGCTAAGCGCTTTATAGATTTTGCATACTAGCCCTTTTTCTGATATGTCATTTGCAAATATCTTCTCCCATTCTGTCAGTTGTCTTTTGGTTTTGTT
>ML111412.1:0-46393 GCA_003697995.1 Taxidea taxus jeffersonii | reverse complement strand
GGGTCTATTCCTGGGCTATCTATTCTGTTCCATTGATCTATGTGTCTGTTTTTGTGCCAGTACCATACTGTCTTGATGATGACAGCTTTGTAGTAGAGCTTGAAGTCTGGAATTGTGGTGCCACCAACTTTGGCTTTCTTTTTCAATATTCCTTTGGCTAATTGAGGTCTTTTCTGGATCCATATAAATTTTAGGATTATTTATTCCATTTCTTTGAAAAAATTGGATGGGATTTTGATAGACATTGCATTAAATGTGTAGATAGCTTTAGGTAGCATAGACATTTTCACAATGTTTATTCTTCCAATCCATGAGCATGGAACATTTTTCCATTTCTTTGTATCTTCTTCAATTTCTTTCATGAGTACTTTATAGTTTTCTGAGTATAGATTCTTTGCCTCTTTGGCTAGGTTTATTCCTAGGTATCTTATGGTTTGGGGTGTAATTGTAAATGGGATTGACTCCTTAATTTCTCTTTCTTCTGTCTTGTTGTTGGTGTAAAGAAATGCAACTGATTTCTGTGCATTGATTTTATATCCTGACACTTTACTGAATTCCTGTACAAGCTCTAGCAGTTTTGGAGTGGAGCCTTTTGGGTTTTCCACATATAGTATCATATCATCTGCAAAGACTGATAGTTTGACCTCTTCCTTGCCGATTTGGATGCCTTTAATTTCTTTTTGTTGTCTGATTGCTGAGACTAGGACTTCTAGTACTATGTTGAATAGCAGTGGTGATAACGGACATCCCCTGCCATGTTCCTGACCTTAGCAGAAAAGCTCTCAGTTTTTCTCCATTGAGAATGATACTTGCAGTGGGTTTTTCATAGATGGCTTTGATAATATTAAGGTATGTGCCCTCTATCCCTACACTTTGAAGAGTTTTGATTAGGTGGGGATGCTGTACTTTGTCAAATGCTTTATCAGTATCTATTGAGAGTATCATATGGTTCTTGTTCTTTCTTTTGTTAATGTATTGTATCACATTGATTTGCAGATGTTGAACCAACCCTGCTACCCTGGAATAAATCCCACTTGGTCGTGGTGAATAATCCTTTTAATGTACTGTTGGATCCTATTGGCTAGTATTTTGGTGAGAATTTTCGCATCTGTGTTCATCAAGGATATTGGTCTGTAATTCTCTTTTTTGATGGGATCCTTGTCTGGTTTGGGGATCAAGGTGATGCTGGCCTCATAAAATGAATTTGGAAGTGCTCCTTCCATTTCTATTTTTTGGAACAGTTTCAGGAGAATAAGAATTAATTCTTCTTTAAATGTTTGGTAGAATTCCCCTGGAAAGCCCTTTGGCCCTGGGCTTTTGTTTGTTTGGAGATTTTTGATGACTGTTTCAATCCCCTTACTGGTTATGGGCCTATTCAGGGTTACTATTTCTTCCTGGCTCAGTTTTGGCAGTTTATATGTCTCTAGGAAAGCATCCATTTCTTCCAGATTGTCAAATTTGTTGGCATAGAGTTGCTCATAATATGTTCTTATGATTGTATTTCTTTGGTGTTGGTTGTGATCTCTCCTCTTTCATTCATGATTTTATTTATTTGGGTCCTTTCTCTTTTCTTTTTGATAAGTCTGGCCAGGGGGTTATCAATCTTCTTAATTCTTTCAAAGAACCAGCTCCTAGTTTCATTGATTTGTTCTATTGTTTTTTTGGTTTCTATTTCATTGATTTCTGCTTTGATCTTTATTATTTCTCTTCTCCTGCTGGGTTAAGGCTTTCTTTGTTGTTCTTTCTTGAGCTCCTCTAGGTGTAGGGTTAGGTTGTGTATTTGAGACCTTTCCTGTTTCTTAAGAATGGCTTGTATCGCTATCTATTTTCCTCTCAGGACTGCCTTTGCTGTGTCCCACAGGTTTTGGACCATTGTGTTTTCATTATCATTTGTTTCCATGGTTTTTTTTCAATTCTTCTTTAATTTCCTGGTTGACCCATTCATTCTTTAGAAGGATGCTGTTGAGTCTCCATGTATTTGTGCTCTTTCCAAATTTCCTCTTGTGATTCAGTTCTAGCTTCAGAGCATTGTGTTCTGAAAATAGGCAGGGACTGATCCCAATCTTTTGATACCAGTTGAGACCTGATTTATGACCCAGGATGGGATCTATTCTGGAGAATGTTCCATGGGCACTAGAGAAGAATGTGTATTCTGGGGTTTGGGAAGGAATGTTCTGAATATATCTGTGATGTCCATCTGCTCCAGTGTGTCATTTCAGACCTTTATTTCCTTGTTGATCTTTTGCTTGGATGATCTGTCCATTTCAGTGAGGAGTGTGTTAAAGTCCCCTACTATTATTGAATTCTTGTCAATGTGTTTCTTTGATTTTGTTATTAATTGGTTTATATAGTTGGTTGCTCCCATGTTAGGGGCATAGATATTTAAAATTGTTAGATCTTCTTGTTGGACAGACCCTTTGAGTATGATGTAGTGTCCTTCCTCATCTCTTATTATAGTCTTTGGCTTAAAATCTAATTGATCTGATATAAGGATTGCCACCCCAGCTTTCTTCTGATGTCCATTAGCATGGTAAATTGTTTTCCAGCCCCTCACTTTCAATCTGGAGGTGTCTTCGGTTCTAAAATGAGCTTCTTGTAGGCAACATATGGATGGGTTTTGTTTTTTTATCCATTCTGAAAACCTGTGTCTTTTGATTGGGGCATTTAGCCCATTTACATTCAGGGTAACAATTGAGAGATATGAATTTAGTGCCATTGTATTGCCTGTAAGGTGATTGTTACTGTATATTGTCTCTGTTCCTTTCTGATCTACTACTTTTAGGGTCTCTCTTTGTTTAGAGGACCCCTTTCAATATGTCCTGTAGAGCTGGTTTGGTGTTTACAAATTCTTTCAGTTTTTGTTTGTCCTGGAAGCTTTTTATCTCTCCTTCTATTTTCAATGATAACCTAGCTGGATAAAGTATTCTTGGCTGCATGTTTTTCTCGTTTAATGCTTTGAATATATCATGCCAGATCTTTCTGGCCTGCCAGGTCTCTGTGGATAAGTCGGCTGCCAATCTAATATTTTTACCATTGTATGTTACAGACTTCTTGTCCCAGGCTGCTTTCAGAATTTTCTCTTTGTCACTAAGATTTGTAAATTTTACGATTAGATGACGGGGTGTGGACCTATTCCTATTGATTTTGAGAGGGGTCCTCTGCACCTCCTGGATTTTGATGCTTGTTCCTTTTGCTATATTAGGGAAATTCTCTACAATAATTCTCTCCAATATACTTTCTGCTCCTCTCTCTCTTTCTTCTTCTTCTGGAATCCCAATTACTATAATGTTGTTTCGTCTTATGGTATCACTTATCTCTCGAATTCTCCCCTCATGGTCCAGTAGTTGTTTGTCTCTCTTTTGCTCAGCTTCTTTATTCTCTGTCATTTGGTCTTCTATATCACTAATTCTTTCTTCTGCCTCATTTATCCTAGCAGTAAGAGACTTCATTTTTTATTGCACCCCATTAATAGCTTTTTTTATTTCAACTTGGTCAGATTTTAGTTCTTTTATTTCTCCAGAAAGGGCTTTTATTTCTCCCGACAGGGTTTCTCTAATATCTTCCATGCCTTTTTCGAGCCCAGCTAGAACCTTGAGAATCGTCATCCTGAATTCCAGATCTGACATATTACCAATGTCTGTATTGATTAGGGCCCTAGCCTTCAGTACTGCCTCCTGTTCTTTTTTTTTTTTGTGGTGAGTTTTTCTGCCTTCTCATTTTGTCCATATAAGAATATACGATGGAGCAAATGTAATACTAAAAGAGTGGCAAAGACCCCAGGGAGATGTGCTTTAATCAAATCAGAAAAGACCCCAAATCGTTGGGGGGGGGAGAGAAAGAGGGTAAAAAGAACTTCAGAAAAGAGAAAAAAAAATTTAAAGAAGAGAGAACACAATTAAAGAAAAAAATATAAAAAAAGAAATATATATACATATATATTAGACTGGTGACTAGAACAGGGTCACCCACTTAATTTTGGGAGTATTTTGGTCTCTTAGAAGAAACTACCTCCCAAAATTTTAAAGAATGAAAAACATATATAAGGGTAAACACAATAAGGGATGAAATATGAGTATAAAAATGAAAAAAAAGTGTTTTTTTTTTTTTCCTAACAAAGGAGTGGATAACGTAAGTTGGTAGAGAGAATAAAAAAATAAAAAAAAGTGGAGAGAACTTCCTTGGGCTGGAGACTAGATCAAGCCTGGTACTAGATTTGGGGTGTATTTTGATCTATTAGAAGAAGTTGTACCTCAAATTTTTTAGAAGAAAAAAAGACCCTATGTGTATACAAAGAATAAAGTTAGATACAGTGAAGGATAAAATGTAACTATACTAATAAAGGGTCAAAAAAGATTTTTTTTAAAGAAAGTTATTGAGATAAACTAGTTAAAAAATGTTAAAAGAGGAAAGGGTAAAAGTTAAAAAAAAATTAGCAGAAGAGAAAAAAACTTTAAAAACATTAATTAACTTTGCAAGACTAAAGATTCATGGGGAGAAAGCCAAGAATTCCATGCTTTGCTTTCTCCTCCCCTGGAATTCCGCTGTTCTCCTTGGTAAGTGAACTTGGTCTTGGCTGGATTTCTTGTTGATCTTCTGGGGGAGGGGCCTGTTGTAGTGATTTTCAGGTGTCTCTGCCCCAGGCAGAATTGCACCGCCCTTACCAGGGGCCGGCCTAAGTAATCCTCTCAGGTTCGCTTTGGGGGGCTTTTGTTCCCTGAACGCTTTCCGTAGAGTTCCGGAGATTGGTGGCCTCCCATTCTCCGGCTCGGAGGAGCTGAGAGCTCGGGGCCCCAGTCTTCAGTGTGCCTTCAGAGAAAAGCACTTAATCACTCCCGTCTCCCCAGCCTCCAGCCGCGCCTGGAGAAATTCACACGCAATCACTCCCATCTCACTGGCCTCCGGTGACGCTCTGAGGAGGTCACCCAGCCTGTGACCAAGTGTCTCTGTCTCTGGCACAGAGTCCCACCTGGAGTCTCTGAACCCTGCAGATCTCTGGGCTCTCCCAGGTCAGAGTCTCCCCAGATCTTGGGGGACCCCACGCACAGAGCACTGGCCCGTGTCACAGATTATGGTTCAAGGTAACCCCAAGTTGAGAGTTCACTCCTCGGCTCTATCTCCACAGCTGGCTTCCCCACTCTAATACCTGTGAGCTCTGTGACACTCAGACACCCCGATCCTTCTGTGACCCCGCGGGACCTGAGTCCACGCTGTACCCGCGAGGTCTTCACCCCAGTTCAGCCTCTGGAGCGATGCCCCTCCGTGGAGCAGACTTTAAAAGTCCTGATTTTGTGCTCCGTTGTTCCGCTGCTTGCCAGGAGCCGGCCCCTCCCCCCGGGGTCTATCTTCCTGTAGCGTTGGATTCACTTCTCCACTGGTCCTGCCTTTTAGAAAGTGGTCAATTTTCTGTTTCTAGAATTGTTGCTCTTCTCTTCGATCTCCTGTTGGATTCGTAGGTGTTTGGAATGGTTTGATAGGCTATCTAGCTGATCTCCTGCTGCCTGATGTCGTCTCAGCCTGCTACTTCTCCACCATCTTGACTCCTCCCTCAAAGATGAGTATCTTATCAAATGCCATGCCTGCCAGTTTTTAGAGATGGAGCATACTCCAAGACTCTCTGCTTATGCTTCATTTTGCCCTTACCAGTAACACCTGTTTTACATGAAACATCCATATATGTCTACCATGTCACTGTCTTTCCTAAGTATTTTTCTTCCTTCATTATGACCACCCACCTATCAGGGAGGAGAAAGTCCTCAGGATCTAGTCAACAGCCTGGTTATTTGCTCCTTCCTCCAGCCAACATCTCCAACTCTTCCTTAATGTTCATAGTCCTTCTGACACCAAGCTGGTGCTGTCTTTCTGTCTGGCAGTGGTACAGTTGTACAAGCAGGCATAACTCAAAAGATTTCTCAAAAATATGTTCAAAATCTCATGAACTTAGTTGTAATGAATATAGTAACTAATCTTGATGACAGAAAGTATTCAAAGAGAAGATAAGACACTGGATCGCACAAGACCCATTTCAATTCAGTGGAGAACTACAACCATTTCCCCTGTATCTGTTGCCATTTACCCCTCTCCTGAAATTCAGTAGCTAGTAGGAA
Organism: Taxidea taxus jeffersonii; assembly: GCA_003697995.1. NCBI lineage: Eukaryota > Metazoa > Chordata > Mammalia > Carnivora > Mustelidae > Taxidea > Taxidea taxus. Next base: position 40,289 of record ML111412.1, on the reverse strand, counting down.
GTGGCCAAATATAGCAGTGGGGAAGAAACAAAGTCTGCCAAGTGATGCCCAAGATGAAGGATGTTTATTTTCCTACCTAGAAATACAGCAGGGCTCCCCCCACACCACCTCCAGATGCAAGTAGTTTGCTTTCACTGCATTAAAGAAATTTTCTGGAAGCCTAGAAGAAGCCTGATGAACTTGCCTCTTTCTCCCTCTAGTCCCAAAGATTGTGCAAACCTTTAATCTCTGTCCCATCATGAAGTCTCGTTCCTGAAGAGTGGATCTGACACCCCTGACTCCTAGATAGTCTGTGAAGATGGTTTTACAGATGCTAGGGTTGCAAGGGGAGGGGGTTGTCCCAGAAGGCAGAGGAAGTTAGATTCTGTTTAGCCTGAAAACTTTTGGAGGGTTTGGCCACCACCTCCCCAGAACATCCTGAGTCAGAATCTGGAACATGGGAGAGGAGCAGGTACCCAGGTGTGAACCCAAGCTCAGGGTCTAGGCAGGTATGTTTCTCCTTAGGTCCCCTAGAGACCCCCTAGAAGCAAAGGGACACACACAGAGGGAAAGTCTGACCTAGAGCCTGGAGACTGGCTCCCAAGAACCCTGAGGTCTCCCCCTTGAAGAGATACAAGTAAGAAAAAATGAGATTGGTGAGAAAAAATGAATTCATTATTTCTACAAAAAGCCCTGCCATCTCTAGGCATCCTGGTCAGCTGGGTACTACCTCCACCTTCACCTCTGTGAAGGGGACACATGGTCAAGTCACTCCCTTTAGAGGCTGGCAGGCCTGGAGCCATTGTGCTGGACACAGAGCTCAGCTCTGGGTTCCTACTTGGGGTTGGCATGTCCTGCACCCATTGAGCTGGGTTGGGGATTCCTCTTTGGGCTTGAACTTGAGGACAGGAGGTACAGCACGGGTGGCAATGCCCTCTCCAGAATGTGGGGGTTGCCCTAGGTAGGGGTGTCTGGCCTGTGCTTCATTAACAGGGCCATGACTCATCTACGTAGCCATATATATGCCAGTCAGCATGGCAGTCATACTTGGTGGGCAGAGTGTTGATGATGACCAACCAGCCTCCCTGGCTCAAAGATGGCATTTCAACCACTGCAAGGATGGAGGACACAGAGCACGTGCAGGAAGACAAACAATAAGCTCAGACCACTGCTGGTGTTTGGATAACTAAGAAGTGGCACATAATAGAACCATATTCAGTGAAAAGGAAGGTTAGTGAGCAGTGCCATGAGTCAAATGGGACATGCCTGGTACACTCCAAAGGCTTGGTACAAGAGAGCTGACTTTTTTGGCCTGGAAAGATCTAGCCACCAGGGTTGTGAGTGACCTTGGTATTATTCTCGGGAATACCAAGATGAGAGGGGAAATAAGGATGGATTGGATAATGTAGGGTTCTTACAGGATATCTCAACCAAGCAATGAGGACAGATGTGATTTACTTGTCAAGAATTCATTTTCTAGGGGCTCCTGGGTGGCTCAGTGAGTTAAAGCCTCTGCCTTTGGCTCAGGTCATGATCCCAGGGTCCTGGGATCGAGCCCCACATTGGGCTCTCTGCTCGGCGAGGAGCCTGTTTCCCCCGCTCCTCTCTCTGCCTGCCTCTCTGCCTACTTGTGATCTCTATCTATCAAATAAATAAATAAAATATTTTTTTAAAAAAAGAATTCATTTTCTACAACATGGTTCTAAATCTGCATGCTATGGTGCACCTGGGTGGCTCAGTAGGTTAAGCATCTGCCTTGGGCTCAGGTCATGATCCCAGGGTCCTGGGATCAAGCCCCACATGGGACTCCCTGCTTCTCCCTCTCCCTGCTGCTCCCTCTACTTGTACTCCCTCTCTCTCTCTCTGTCAAACAAATAAATAAAATCTTTTAAAATCAATCAACCAGGGGCGCCTGGGTGGCTCAGTGGGTTAAAGCCTCTGCCTTCGGCTCAGGTCATGATCCCAGAGTTCTGGGATTGAGCCCCACATCAGGCTCTCTGCTCAGCAGGGAGCCTGCTTCCTCCTCTCTCTCTGCCTGCCTCTCTGCCTACTTGTGATCTCTGTCAAATAAATAAATAAAATCTTAAAAAAATAAAATAAAATCAATCAACCAGTCAATCTAGTTGTTAGTCATAAGTTCAAGGCAACCATGGTTATTTCCCAGTCTCCTCCCGGGCTTCTGGATAGGGTCTCAGGCTTATGAAAGCATAATTCCTTTTCCCGTGCCAGTGAGAAAGCCTGAGTCCTTCATGCCAAAGCCATCTCTGACACCACAATTATCTCACAACTAAAGAAATTGATGGTCATATTGCAGTTACTTCCTCTACTTTCTGCCCTGGTGGCCTTAACCATCCAGCTCAGAGCTACACTTTAATTTCTTTCCACATTTCCTATTGACATTAAGCACCAAATCAGCCTGACAGGGGTGCATATCCTCTCTCCAATAAAGCACAGCTGACAGCCCTCCGGCAACAGCAGCTTAGCGGGACTCAATCCCGATGCTCCTGTGCTGCTATTGATCCCTGTGATAAGAAGTCATTACTTCTAAATGACATATCCCTAGCACTCTCTGCCATCCCATATTAATGATAGAATACAAATATATCATCTCTCCACTGTTGAGGAAAAACCTTATAGGGAGGATCTAAAATGTTTTAAGAAATCCCCATTCTGCTGGCCACAATGGCATTCTAATAATTTCACCACTAATTTGCTATGTGATGATGACCAGTATATTGAGCCTCTCTGGGCTTCCATTTCTTCATCAATAAAATGAGGATTTCTTCCAATTCTTTTAGTGCATGATTTAACCTCTCTTTTAAAAACCTTGTTTTCAAGGGATTTTTGTACTCACACCTTGATCCTCATTCCTTTTACCTGCCACATCACTAAGCTTTGCTCTTTTTTTCTCTAACTTGATTCTAGTCTTTAATTTTTACACAAGGCACAACATTTTCCATTAATATAAGCACAAAAATTTACCTTACACATAGATGGTATAAACTGGCAATGTTTAGAGAAGGTCTTTCTCCTTCTCTAAACAAAACTAAAGAGTCTAAACTAAAGAGTCTTTCTTTAACTTGATTATCAACAGGAAAACTGAAATCCCACATTTACAAGGGCATTCTTTTGTTTCTGTATGCATGGATTAGAGAGACAGAAAAAGAAAAGTAATAAAAGGTCTTGAGGTACAAGTTTTGGAAATAAAACCACAGGACTTTAATGCTCTCAACCCAAAATTTCCAGAAGATAAATGACCTGTTAGAAAATGCTTTGCAAATAGCATTTTATTTCCCATGACTGAATATTTCTACCTCCCTGATCACAAACAGCTAGCATTCATTTATAGTGTCTGAGGCAGGAAGAACAATATGGAAAAGGGCTTAGAAATAAGAAGGAACAGAATGTGATGGAGAAACTGAAATCATTTCAGTATGACTGGAGCACAGAGTGCAAGGTAGGAAGTGCTAAGAGATGACATTAGGGGTAACAAGCAAGGCCAGGTCATGATGGACCTTAAAAACCATTACAGAAGGCCTGTGGGCAATGGGAAGCTGCTACAGTATTTTAAGCCTGACAATATCATGATCATCTTGGAGTCTGGGGGCAATCACTGTGATGTGAGTATAGAGTCTAGATGACAAAGAGAAATAACTGTTTGTCTGGGGAGTTGTTAGGAGTTGAGGGAGGGAGCCCAAGCAAGTGGATGGTGGGCTGGACTAAGTATTCTTCGGGAAGATGGGTAGAAGTAAGCCACTTGGAAAGAAATCGCCAAGACACATTGATAGGACTTTGTTAATATATTTTGTATAGGGAAAGGAAAAGAGAGGAAACATTAAGGAATTCACCTTGGCTTGAGCGAGTTCACCCTAACTGAGGCAGCCTAGAGGAAGATAGTGCTGTTTATTAAGATAAGCACACAGAAGAAAGGAATAGTACAGAAGGAAGAACACAGTGATTTGAGTTTGGGGAATTTTGAGCTTGACATTTTGAGATACCTTTATGAGCCACTACAAGGTCTTTGGCAAAGTGTGCCAAAGTGTGCCAAAGACACACTAGTGTGCCACTAGTTTCACCAATGGCTTTCTCTGTCATGGTCTTTCTTCCTATGGTGCCCACAAGCATGGTTGTTATCCCCACAACCTAAAGCACTCCCCCTCCCCCGCAGCAGCTACCAAAAACGCGTGCTGTAGGAAGTGTTGGCTGCTCACCAGACCTCCACACTGCATAACTACAAACCATCATTCACATGATATTCTTGTGGCCACCATGTAGCCTTCTGTCTCAAAAACAAATTTTCCAATAGAATCTCTAACCCCTGGAACTCCATGACCATATGACAGAATCTCTGTAGTGTATTCCAACCTCTGTTGCCGCCTTCTTCACATCTTTGTGGTGGGAAAATGGAACAAATGAGAACATCTCTAACTGGGCACTTGAAGGGAAGCGAATATATTGGGTTTGTTTTTTTCACAGAATTGGGGTCTGCCTGGAGACAATTTGGGCAGCACAAACACAAAGCTGGTTTGGGGCAGGATTCTTTCATCCTATCAGGCCAGGGGCAGCCCAATAGGAAAATCACCTGATTTCTTTAGGTCAGATTTCTCTGCAGCTGACACCCCGGCTCTCACTGGTAATAGTGAAGATTTATATGTGGAAAGGATATAAAAAAAAATCCAAGAATGTGCTGTGAGAGGGTGGCATTTATTGCTGCATTATAAGTAAAGAAGCAGTCACAATGTCACAAGCTACAATATTCTCAGAAAGAATCAATTTGCTAGGAGTTATTCAGTATTTGGACATAAAATCATTAGTTATTAAAGCAGTCAGGGACCTTCAAGACCATCTGACCCAATTTCCTCAGTTAACAAGTAATGAAATTGAGACCCCAAGAGGCTAAGTGCTTTGCTGAGTAGCGCTGGTGTTGTACCTCAGAGCCTGGGCACCTCTCTCCACACCTCAACACTGACTGCTAACCATACAACTTCTCTATAAGATAGCTTATAGGCTAATGTACAGAATTCATAAAAGAACATAAGAAGCTGGTAGTATCTCCATCTCATTCCATACTGTATGTGTTCCAAGTAAGGCAAATCAAAACAATATGAAAAGAGGTTCCTACAACCACAAACTCATGGCCAGCTGGGGCCCCTCATCATCATAAAGTGTCTAAAGTCACTTAATACCAAGAAAACAACCAATCAACCAACCAACAAAAATCTTGTCAAGCCACAGCCATGGTCTAGATTAGTGGTTCTTGACTGGAAGCAACTTTGCCCCCAGAGGAGGTAGCCAGAGACATTTATAGTTCTCACAATTTTAGTGCTGCTGTTGGCAACAAGTGAGGGAAGCCAAGAGTGGCTCCAAACAGCTCACAATGCACACAGAAACTCTTCACAAAGAGAAATATCCAGACCAAAATGTCAGTAGGGCTGAGGTGAAGAAACCCTGGTCTAGATTAATTAGGTAAAGAGTAACTCAAAAGTCCTCCATCACTGGTTAGAGGTAATGGAATTGGCTAAAAAGTATTTTAAAAATGAAGAGTTGTAGATAGCTCTCTGGGAACAGTTCAAATGCATTCTTTAAGGCAAATGCAACAACGTGGTAAAGGATAGACTGTCAAGAGGAAGTATAAGGTAGTAACTGAAGTCAGAGAGCTTAAGTTTATGTTCTTCTGGCTCTCATTCACCCTTGGGCAAGTTACTCTAAGTTCCTAAGTTTTAACTTCCTCAGTTTCAAAATGCATGTTAAAAAAAAAAAAAAAAGTACAGCCTTCCCAGCATAGTTGTGACAATTAAATGAGAGGATATACAGAAAATGCTTATCACAGTGCCTGCATCTAATAAGTACTTAACAAGTAGCTATAATTTTTTAAAAGATTTTTTATTTTATTTATTTGACAGAGAGAGAAAAAGAGATCACAAGTAGGCAGAGAGGCAGGCAGAGAGAGAGGGGGGAGCAGGCTCCCCGCTGAGCAGAAAGCCGGATGTGGGCCTCGATCCCAGGACCCTGGGATCATAACCTGAACGAAGGCAGAGGCTTAACCCACTAAGCCACGCATGCACCCCAACAAGTAGCTATAATTTTCATCAAATTTAGACCTTGGTAGAATTTTTTGTTGAATCCAATGTTTCCATTTTACAGATGATAAAGCAAATCCCAGAAAGGTGTAAATATGATATCTTATTTTTTTTCCCTACCATTCCATAGAAGGCCTAGACAGTAGACATTCAATAAATGTTGATTTTATTTGTTACTGAGTTCTCAACATCTCAGGAAAGGAAGAGAAACATTATGGATATTGTTGTCACCTTTCACAAATGGGCAACAGCTCAAACATGAAGTATCTTAGCCGAGACCACCTTTTGGTAAAGTACTTGACCTGATCCTCATTCTGTGTGCTAAGTGCTCATTTGCTAATGTCACAGCAGGACAAGTTTTAAATTATCTCTGTTTCATTTTTCAAGGCTTTGATCCTAATTTGGTCATTTAGATCATATTCATTTTCCCCTCAAAGTGGAAGTTTCCAAATGAAGGATGATTGATCAATTGCCAGCAGCATAAACCATTCATATGCACTAGCTCGGAGAAGGCCCCGCCAGAAATGCATCTTCTTCACAGTAAAGCAAATTAATCCACCAGCTCTAATAAACCTTGTACCAATCCATCTAAATTGACCAAGAATAATAAAATATCAGCAGTTCCAACTCTAATGAGCAAACCCCTTTCCCACATAGGGGTTCTGGATCAGTGATGTCTTTGAAAGGAACTCTAGAAAGCAGTTCAAGACCCTTGATACAGATGATATACCCCGTGTTGTTCTCCAAACTCAGGGTGGGGCAGAAGTTCATCAGAAATCCATAGACAGGAGCTGTGGGAACCCAGGTCAAATGACATATTCTTCCATCCTAAGGAAAAATAACACGACTCCCTACCCTACTCCATGTCAGGCATATAGAGAAGGGCCAGAGTTGATGACTAGAGAGGCTGAGACCCAGAAGTTACATCTCTTCCCAGTTAAGAGGGAAACACAAACATGTAAGAGAGGTCTTAGAATAAGACCCACAAGCTGTCCATCCGTTGGGAGTCTGTTCCTTGCTCTGTTGTCACCTTTGCTAAAGTGCCACCATTCCTTTGACATTCTCACAGCTATAAAAGAACAAAAAACTAGCCCTTCCAAAAGCTGACATGCCACATGCCTTTTTTTAAACAAGCCTGTGGATCTACCACTATTAATATACCAATGGGATGTAGCCAGCCTAAAGCCATCATATGGGCAGGATATCAAGAAAAACAAAAAAAAAAAAACCTCTACTGCACTGTTCCCCTACCTTCTGATATTCTACTAGGGCTCCCCATTGACAGAACTAGAAGAAAAGTGACTCCAAGGATACAGTTCATACCTGACAACCTCTTGGGGCCAAAGGGCGGCTTGGCAAAGGATGCGCATCACAGCTGGAGACAGAAGATTATCTGTGCATTTACCTTGACCAAAGTCCCTGGCCCTTTTTACTGTGACTGCAATGGCCAGACTTCACTCTTAGAGATCTTTGGGCTCTAGAATCCTGTGTGGAACTGGCCATCTGCATGGTCCTAGACAGATTATATCACCTCCCCAAGCCTGTTTCTTCATCTACAAAAGAAGAAAATAATTGCTAACTTTTACCATATGTCTATTATATTCCACACAGTGTTCTGAGAGTTTTAGGTATTTAGATATTAACTCAGTGAAACCTTAAAACAGACACTGTTCTGGGGCACCTGGGTGGCTCAGTGGGTTAAGCCTCTGCCTTCGGCTCAGGGTCATGATCTCGGGGTCCTAAGATCAAGCCCCACATCAGCCTCTCTGCTCAGCAGGGAGTCTGCTTCCTCCTCTCTCTGCCTAGCTCTCTGCCTACTTGTGATCTCTGCCTGTCAAATAAATAAATAAATAAATCTTAAAAAAAAAAAAACCCAGACACTGTTCTTTTTATTCCCACTTTACAGATGAGAAAAGTAGGCACAAAAAGCTAAGGAAATATACCTGACCTCACATAGCTAGTGTAATAAGCAACACAGCCAGAATTCAAACTCAGGAATGTAAGCTCCAGAATCCATATTTCTAAGCACTGTGCCATGCTGCATCTCAGTGACATTAGTATTACCTGTTTCATGGGGGTTGTGTAATAAATTTTAAAAGTATATGTAAAGCAGTTGGTACTTAACATTTAGGCCATTCATATTTCCCAAGATGAACCCTCTAATATTAATTTCCCAAGGCTGGTTTTTTTTGTACATGGGCATCACAGACAGAAAGATTCCAAAAATAAGATCATATTACCATTTTTTAGGGGAGTGAGGGAAGAAGGCAGTCTAGTAAAGAAGATGTCAGTGGTGTATTCCTCTTTAGGTACAAACAGCCCAAGACTTAATATTGGCTCTAGGAGCCAGTTCAAACTTGCTTCCCTCTACTTCCCTCCCAGAATGGGCCAGAACCAAGGTCAGGAAAGACTGGCTCAGAAATGCTCTGAGGGTTTAGTAGAAAGAATCACTTTTTTCTGAGGTTCTGGAAAACAGGGTTCCTCTTTTTATTTCTGTAGCTTAGAGTTCCCACATTTTTAATTCATTTGCTTTGGAATCTTTCTCTTGCCATGTCACTGATTCAGTGAGACAAACTCAGGTTTCCTTCTTCTGAGAAGGGAGAACGCTCCTCCCCCTCCTTAATCATCACCTAGGGACTAAAAGCTACCTAGGTAATACTCAAGGAAAAGAGTTAAGGAGTTGCCTACTCAGACTGTGCTCTACCATACATCTCAGGAAAAGAGGACAAGGAGATTCTAGCCGAGTTTCCCAGAACTTGGGACCAAAAGCTCGCAACAAAGACAACATTTTCATCCCAGCATTCTCTAGGCTTATTGCCTTCCTCAGGGACTCAGAAGTGACTAATGCTAATGAAGATGTTAGAATTTGGAAATCCAATACATCTCAAAATGATGTACAGAACACCATTCAGAATGTAACTGTAAATGCCCAAATAGAATATTAACATTTGAAAGACTCTGAGACAATTCACTGAAAAATGGAAATGTTTATTATTAACAGTCTCTGGGAAAGAACAGTTAACATTTTAGTATGAAAGTCATAGACATGTTTCAGAGAGCACACATTCCTAAGCCCTTCTATTTATTTCTTTCCATGTCCTTTGCTCAATAACATATTCAGCTGTCATAAGGCCTGTTCTCACAGGTTCACTTCTGCAAAAATATATTGAATTGAATTTTAAGCCAAAGAAAGCTTCCAGTCAAGAAAGCCCCAAATCCTGGTTTAGTTCCCAACTTTTCTTGAACTACTACTCATCCAAGAGTGTCCCACACCCAGAGGCACAATCAGAAATAACTTTAAACAATCAAACATAGACATCCACCACAGGAATAATCAGATGTTCTAGAAGCTCCTAGTGATGTCAAATTTAACCTTTTCCTAGTTGGACTGAGGAGGGCTGAAAGGTTACCAGGAGAGTGACTGGGACAGGGCAGCACAGAGGAAACTCACAGAGCTTGAGACCAACATGTATGGGGCTTATTAATTTTATAACACTGAACACTGGCCTCTGTAACCTCTCACCTCTGATTCAATCAGCAGTATCCACGACCACCACCTACATTATCATAGACATGGCAAGTTACATGTTCTGTTCAAATAATATTCAAATTACTGAGACTGAGAAGCCAGGAATCTGTGCCTTATTATTCTAATTCTGGTGGTAATATTACAGTTCCAAGTTGGGAAGTAAGAGAGAAAGTGTTCAAGTCCTGAGCTAACATTCAGAACATGTAGTAAGAATTATGTCAGAAAAGGAAAAAGTCAAATGACATACTCAATTGTCATGTCAGTTACTAGTAAGCCCAGTGGTTCTCAGCTTCAAATACACATGATTTTTTAAAAGATTTTATTTATTTATTTGACAGATAGAGATCACAAGTAGGCAGAGAGGCAGGCAGAGAGAGAGGAGGAAGCAGGCTCCCTGCTGAGCAGAGAGCCCGGTGTGGGGCTCGATTCCAGGACTCTGGGATCATGACCTGAGCCGAAGGCAGAGGCTTTAACCCACTGAGCCACCCAGGTGCCCCAAATACACATGATTTTTTAAGGAACTTCATAAACACACAAACACCCAGATCCTTTCCAAACCTACTAAACTTGAATATTCAGGATAATCCCACTAAGCCATTTAAAAAATAATAATACTGATAAGGTAAAGACAGCTGCACATATAATTCTCAAGCTCAGCCATGGTGAAGACCCACTCATGTGGCCAAAATTTCTGAGTATTCGTACACCTCTCTACCTCCCACCCACTTCATTAGTATTATCTTCCAACATTTTCAGATCCAGAGTGTTTGGTATTGGGGAGACCAAGAATCAGATGCAGCATCTCTCTGTGCCTGACCTCATGCTGAAGACCCTGAAATCTGCCCCCTCCCCATCTCTGGGGCAAAATAGAAAATATCTAAGGCTATAGCAACAATTCAAGTAGCAGATTCCTTTAAAGACTCCTATTTCCTAATGCTAGACCCCACTTGTATTAACTTTTTACAAGATGTATTTGCTGGAAATAAAAATGTTCTCTGTAGTTTAGAACTACAACATAGGCAGGGAGTCATGATAAAGCACTTTAAAATCTTAATAAACAAATAAATAACAGTGCACAACATTTTATTATGGTGAAGGCTACAACATATTCTTCATATGACCATGTCATATAAGTTTCATGCCTCTTAGGTTTGATATTCTTCTCTAATTATTCTTTTGGTCCACCCAACCATTTTGGATCTAGACAGGATGAAAGCATCATTAAGTTTGGTATTCAAGTCATATTTTATAGCCCTGAGTAGAGCAGATGTTTGTGAGAACAAATAATGAGACGGGTCCACAGAGGGAAAAGGAAGTGAAAGAACTGTTGCTAACCTTTCTCTCATGCATGTGAAATATAGACACCATAGGTATGGAAGTGCTGCTGTAGTAAACTCAGAGAATGGAAGTCCATTTTTTCCTGCCTTGAAGGCGTAACTGTTTCTCCTTAGCCTTGTGGATATAGCCTTTGTGGCACTCCATTGGAATTTAAAATCTGAAAACTTGCATATTTCACATGAAGATGTGAAACAAACGAATCACAAATTAAGTGAATCAACCGGAGAGGGAGGAACAAGATGGCAGAGGAGTAGGAGACCTAATATCGTCCATCCCAGGAGTTCAGCTAGATAGTTACCAAACCATTCTGAACACCTACAAACTCAAAAGGATATCGAAGAGAAGAAGAGAAGCAATTCTAGGAACATAAAAGTGGCCAGTTTCTGGAAGATAGGATGTGCAGAGAAGTGAATCTGAGAAGAGAGACTGTGAGGGGTAGGGGCTGGTTCCCGGCCAGCAGTGGAGCAGCGGAGCACAAAATCAGGACTTCCATAAGTCTGCTCCACTGAGGGACATCACTCCAGAGGCTAAGCGGGGGTGGACCCCTTGTGGGGACAGTGTGGTCTCAGGACCCTCGGGGTCACAGAAAGACCAGGGATGCCTGAGTGTGGCAGAGCTGTCAGGTATCAGAGATGGGAAGCCAACTACAGAGACAGAGCCTAAGAGAGGGCTCTCAGCTCAGGTTACCTTAAACAGTGATCCAAGGCACAGTCATGACACTGCTCTTCCAGCAGGGACACAACAAGCAGCAGATCCAGGGAGACTCATGCAGGAGCATGCTGCAGGAATCCGCTGGGTTTGGAGACTCCAAACAAGGCTGTGCACCAGAGATAGAAACACTTTGTCACAGGCCGGGTGAGCTCAGAGTGCAGCCAGAGACCAGGGAGAGGGGAGTGATTGACTGCTTTTCTCTGAGGGTGCACTGAGGAGTGGGGCCCGAGCTCTCAGCTCCTCCGGGCCAGAGATTGGGAGGCTGCCATCTTCATTCCCGTCCTCCGGAGCTCTACGGAAAGCATTCAGGAAACAAAAGCTCCAAGAGCAAACTGGAGCAGATTACATAGCCTGGCCCCTGGCCAGGGCAGCACAATTCTGCCTTGCGCAAAGACATTTGAGAATCGCTGCAACAGGCCCCATGCCCAGAAGATCAGCAAGAACATCCAGCAAAGACCAAGTTTACCGATAAATGGGAACTGTGGAACTTCAGAGCTAGGAGAATGCAACACATAGAATTCATGGCTTTTTGCCCTTAATCCTTTAGTCTTTCAAAGTTAAAATTTTTACATTTTTTTCCTTATTCTATTTTAAAAATTTTTTTCCTTTTTCCTATTTTAACCTTTTAACTATTAACCTTTTAACTATTTAACTATTTTATCTTATCAATACCTTTTTAAAAAATCTTTTTTAATTTTCATGGTCATAGTCATATCTTACCCCTTCATTGTATTTAAACTTATTTTTTGTATACATATAAGTTTTTCTTTCTTTAAAATTTTGGGATACAGTTTCTTCTAACAGATCAAAATATACCCTAAATCTAGCACATGGCTTTGTTCTAGTCTGCAACCTGATCACATTCTTTTCTATTTTTTTCTTTCTTTTTTCAACCAACTTCTTATATCAATTCCTTTTCTAGAATCTTTTTTAATTTTTCATCTTTACAGTCATATTCCATCCCTTCATCATGTTTACCCTTAATTTATATATATATATAAAACATATATATATATATAAGAAAAACTTTAAAATTTTGGGAGGTAGTTTCTTCTAACAGACCAATATACACCCAAAATCAAGAACGTGGCTCTGTTCTAGTCACCAGTGTATGTGTATATATATATATATACATATATATATATATGCATTTTTTTCCCCTTTCTTCAACCCCATTTCAGGTCTCTTCCAATTTGGTTAGTGTATATTTTCTTTCTTTTTTTTTAAGGTTTTATTTATTTATTTGACAGACAGAGATCAAAAGTAGGCAGAGAGACAGGAAGAGAGAGGGGGAAGAAGGCTCCCTGCCAAGCAGGGAGCCTGATGTAGGGTTCGATCCCAGGACCCTGTCTTCATGACCTGAGCCAAAGGCAGAGGCTTTAACCCACTGAGCCACCCAGGTGCCCCTAGTGTATATTTTCTGGGGTTGTTTCTACCTTTTTAGTATTTTGTTCTCTCATTCATCTATTCTTATCTGGATAAAATGACAAGACAGAAAAACTCACCTCAAAAAGAAGAACAAGAGGCAGTGCTGACAGCTAGGGACCTAATCAATACGGATATTGGTACTATGTCAGAACTAGAGTTCAGAATGACGATTATCAAAGTGCTAGTTGGGCTCAAGAAAAACACAAAGATACTGGAGAATCCCTTTCTGGAGAAAGGAAATCTAAAGTCACTCTTCTTGCAGCTAACCCAGTGCTCTTAATGATACTTCTCTATATAGAATAGAATGATAGAATGCCAGACATTTAGAAGATTCTGCCTTATATGGTGTGGACCAAACCACATAAACCGGTTTGAATGGCTTAAGCAGAGGAGGAGAAATTTTACTGTGTCACCTAAACATCATTTTTTGCTTTGTAAAATGATCAATGGTTTTAATAATTACATTTTGGCTAATGATATACTTTTTTTGAGACTTTTTGTACATAAAAAATTCTCACAGAAAAAAATAATTAAAAAATAAAAATATATTCCTTGCTGTCTTGTTTAATTTTTTTATAACTTACTACATGCATAAATAATTTGAGGTAGCCTTAAAGAAACATAGAATATAATAAAAAAGAAAGAAATCCTGAGTCTAATAATTCAGGGAAAAGAAAAATAAAATCAAGAAAAGAGATAAACCAAGAAACTTAGTTACAGTAGAAACTCCATTGTTTAGAAATAAGCAAGACCTATTCTGGGAACTCTGTAGCAGCCAAAACAACAGAGAGAAAAGTCATCAGGTATGTGATTCACCGTGTCAATAAGACAAAAGCAAACTGGTGTGTCACTTAAGTGAAAGAGGTGTTAGTTAAGGCCTCCATGGCAATCAAATTATAATATAAGGGTTTCATATCAGTAAGTTGTACACCTTAACACACTATTGTACATCAAAAATAACAACAAATGGGTTCCTCAGAAAAAGAAAACACTGAGTATTCCTAAACCTAAGTCATGAGAGACAGTCTTCCCCTGAGTCCTTACATAGGAGATTGTGTGAAATGTAAACAGTAAAACTCTCAACAACACTCCTGCAATAAATACAAAAATAAGATGCTCGGGGGGCACCTGGGTGGATCAGTGGGTTAAGCCTCTGCCCTCAGCTCGGGTCGTGATCCCAGGGTCCTGGGATCAAGCCCGGCATCGGGCTCTCTGCTCAGCAGGGAACCTGCTTCCTCCTCTCTCTCTGCCTGCCTCTCTGCCTGCTTGTGATCTCTTCTGTCAAATAAATAAATAAAATCTTTTTAAAAAATTACTACTCACTGTCCAGGAAGCAATCAGAAAAGAGCTGTATTCAAGAGTTGTTTCAAAAGCCAATATTCCCAATTCATCAGCCCAGTGTTTGCAGAAAAAGCTTAATGCTTTATTTAGCACTCCATGTCTTGGAAGGAGTCAGAGACAGGCCCAGCTGGGATTTTGAAGGCAAACTAATAAAAGGACTATTTATTTACAGAGACAAGGCAAGGGTTAAGAGAATACATAGGGGAAGCTGTAGGGGTGGGAAACTGACCCAAAGAGGCTAGTGGAGAAAAGCAATGTAACCAAAATTATGTCAGAATGGCTGGAGGTGTAGATTCTAGTTTCAAGTCCTTTATAATGGATGATGTCCAGAGAACCTCATTTATTTAATTGAGAGGAAGAAGGAATAAAGACAAAAAGAGAAGCTTGATGGAAGCAAAAGACTATGCACCTACATACCACCATTTTCACATCGGAAATATAATTTGCACATATTCAATAAGGAAACATATTTCATAAGTAATTTAAACTTAAGCTAAACAGTTGGTCTGAAACAAAAGGTAGCTTTCAAGGTGGGTTTTTCTTCTCTTCATGTTAAATGTTAAGTTCAGAAGAACACTTTCTAAAACACCCCCAGGGCATACACTGTTAATGAAAATTATATGCTGCAGTGGGTTCCGTTAAACAGTCCAGCATATATTCACCCAATAGTGCTCCTTATGGAGAAAAGGAAAACAAAGGTCAACAATAATGTAAAAACATTAAAGCTTCAGAGTGATTCCAGAAACCTACACATTCCTAGACTGGCAGTTGAACTGGAAGCCAGACTGTTTCTCTTGCCAGCAGGGAGGTTATAAGGTAAGAATGCTCTTTGTATCTGTAAAAAATCTCCTATCCTTAGCAGGATGTGACCAGGATAATATATATATATATATATACATATATATATATATATGTATATATATATATATATACACACACAATAGATGAATTGCTCTGGGACATGCAAGCTACACATTATATCACAATCCTTTAACTTTTTCAGATTAATTATAAGTTCAAATCCCCATCCCTTCAAATTGGCAGAAAGACATATGAATAGTTTTGAGCTCTCTGCACCCTCCCTTGGACTGCCAATATGCATCTACAGATTGATAGGTCAATAGATAAATAAAACTGACCTTCCAGCCTTTCAGTTTCTAGGCAGAGAAGAGCCTCAGTCTGTGGCTGCCCCACTCGCCATTTGGTCTCGGGGCCACAAGATGCCACTGTGAAGCAGTAGTCTCTCACCATCTGTCCAAGCTGTTAAGCCATCTGTGGCCCAAGCCAACAGGCTCTATTTGTTGATGGGCAATGACCTGACAGCTAAACTCACTTTCAGGCCAAGCCTGGCCGTGGGGAGGCTTTGCCTGCCCTTAAGGCCACAACTCCATCCTCATAGGCATCTGCTCAGAATCCTGACCCTCAGAGTCACAGTAACTAAGTGAGTTCTGGACTTTCTACCTCCAGAGAAGCCTACAACCTTTTCTTCTTCTCACTTCTGGGAGAGAAACCTGTTATTAGATAGAGAACTGGTTCTCAACTCAGATTCAACTGCTCAGAATCATTACTCAAGAGTCAAATGATGGTGGGAAAGGAAAGTTGCTTTATTCAGGAAACCAGCAACCTGGGAAGATGGTGGACTATCATCCCAAAGCCCATCTTCCCTGTCTCAGTGAAGCCAGAGGGTTTTATGTTTTGGGGTTTTTTGTTTGTTTGTTTGTTTGTTTAAGATTTTATTTATTCATTTGACAGACAGAGATCACAAGGAGGCAGAGAAGCAGGCAGAGAGAGAGAGGAAGGGAAGCAGGCTCCCTGCTGAGCAGAGAGCCCGATATGGGGCTCCATCCCAGGACTCTGAGATCATGCCCTGAGCCGAAGGCAGAGGCCTTAACCCACTGAGCCACCCAGGCACCCCAGCCAGAGGGTTTTAAAGGGGAAAGGACAAGAAATGTGGGGTCAGGGGACATCACCTGCAGGAGAAGCTGGGACCCAGGTGCTTAGTCCTATGTTGACACAACCATGAACAGACTTGCTGGCATCAGCAGCAGCTGTTTTAGAATGTGGTCAGACCTCATCTTCTGGGAAAACTCATTCAGTCCTTCCCTCTTCAAGGCCAGTGGCTCAAAGAAAGTGGGTTAATCCTGCTATAGACTAAGAGCCTTAGGTCAGCAAGCAAGGAGCGCACAAGCTTGAAGCAAGTTAACCCTTGAGACCAGTTGGAGTTCTGTTACAAACCCAGGTTGACCTTTTTCTTTTCTCCTTTCAACACCACAAACCTCGATTGGTTTATTCTTCTCCCTTTTTAGGAAAATTGGACCTGATTGCCTGAATTGTCTTAAACACAAACACACACAAACACGCCACACAAATCCTCTCAATGGCTTTCTTTCAGAAGGTTCCACATAATCTACAAGCCTCATCACCAAAGTGGAAGACTCTCCCTGAGTAGGAAAAACTCAGGCATTAGCAATCTACAAATTTCTGGGAGAGGAAAAAAAAAAACCCACTTCCTTCTGTCCTGACGATTCCGCAAGGAAAAATGAAACACAAAATTTTTGATAAGGTCACTCCACTCTACTAAATTCATAATAAGTCTATTTGTTTGCTCATTATTCAAAAAATATTTCTTGAGTTCCAACTATGTTTCAGGCAGTGTGAAAGTCACTGTGATGGAATAGTGAGAAAAAAGTATTGTCCTGCTGTTAGGGTTTAGAGTCTCAAGTTAACATAATGCAAATCGATGGACTCACCTCTGGAGAAACAGAAAAAGTGCAAGACACCAGACCTGTGTTTGAACACAGCTAAGATAAGACATGTACAGAAACTTATCTGTGCTTAAAAATGAAAGTGCAGGGACGCCTGGGTGGCTCAGTTGGTTGGGCGGCTGCCTTCGGCTCAGGTCATGATCCCAGCGTCCTGGGATCGAGTCCCACATCGGGCTCCTTGCTCCACAGGGAGCCTGCTTCTCCCTCTGCCTGTGCTCGCTCTCTCTCTCTCTCTAACTAATAAATAAATAAAATCTTAAAAAAAAAAAATGGAAGTGCAAATGGAAGATTCTAAACACAGTTCTAGAAGAGACTCAACAATTGCCAGATTTTAGGAAATGAGAAATCATTTCAGGAGGGATAGGCATTTAAACCAGAACCTGAAGAAGGTAAAGAACCTTGGAAAATGAAAAAGGTGAGGAGAGCAAATGCCCAAATTACATGGATTTACAATTAAAAAGTGAGAAAATGCCTAAAAAATCAGGATGTTCAAAGAGAACGTTCAAAGGGGGACAAAAAAAAAAACCCACTTTAATTTTGCTTTTAAAGAGATATTTAAAAAACACAGACTCTCATATAAAAGTCTATCATTTCACTCTTTATGGAGCTGCTGTTAATTATAATTTCAATTTGGAAGAGTCATGAGATAGAGCCCTGTATCAGGTTCTGCCCTGAGCATGGACTCTGCTTGAGATTTTCTCCCTCTGCCCCTCCCCATGCTTGAGCTTTTTCTCTCTCTCTTTCTAAAATAAATAAATAAATAAAATCTTTTTTCTTTTTTTAAATGTAGATGGTAGTTACACTTGTGGTGAACATAGCCTAAAGTACAAACTTGTCCAATCACTATGTTGTACACCTAAAGCTAACTTAACATTGTGTGTCAACGATACTCAGATAAAAATAAATTAAAATTTTAATTTTTAAAAAATTGACATAGACCTAAATGTAAAAAGAGAAACTCTCAGAATTCTAGCAGAAAATAGGAGAAAATCATTTAGACTTTGGAGTAGGCTAAAGATTTAAAAATATGACTCCAAATGTTCAACCCATGGAAGGCAAAAGATAAATTGGGATTTATCAAAATTATAAACTTCTACTTCATAGAAAATGCTGTTAAGAAAATGAAAAGGCAAGCCACAGACTGGGGGAAAATATTTACAAATCACATTTCTTTTTTTTTTAAGATTTTATTTATTTATTTGATAGACAGAGATCACAAGTAGGCAGAGAGGCAGGCAGAAAGAGAAAGGAAGGGAAGAGGCCCCGCCAAGCAGAGAGCCCAATGTGGGGCTCGATCCCAGGAATCTGGGATCATGACCTGAGCCGAAGGCAGAGGCCTCAACCCACTGAGCCACCCAGGCGCCCACAAATCATATTTCTAACAAAGTACTTGCATACACTATATATAAAGAACTCTTAAAACTCAACAATAATGAAACAAACAACCTAGTTTGTTTTAGAGGAATAAAAGTGTGAACAAATAGCCAAAGAAAATGTCCAGTTAAAAAATAACCATGTTAAATGATGCTCAGCATCTCTAATCATTAGTAATATAGAAATTAAACCACAATATTAAATGAATAGACATTTTCTTAGAATGCTGAACAAACAAAAACTTTGACTACATCAAGTTCTGACAGGATATGGAGCAACTGGAAATCCTATACACTACTGGTGGGAATGTGAAATGTGTAAACACTTTGAAAAATCAGTTTGGTAGTTTCCTATAAAGTCCAGCATATACTTACCATATGAGCCGACAATCCCCATCCTAGGCATTTACCCAAGAGAAATGACAACTTGTGTTCATACAGAACCCTCTAAAGGAATATGTATATCAGCTGTGTTCATACTTGTCAAAAACTGTAGGCAACCCAGATGTTTTCCAGCAGCAAATAAACAAAATGGGATTCATATATACAATAGAATACTGCTAAGAAATTTAAAAAGTCAGATTACTGGTTCAAGTAACAGCATGGATGAATCTTAAATAAATGTTGCTAAGTGAACAAAGCCAGAAACAAACAGTTGTGACCCCATTTGAATGACTTTCTGGAAAAGTCAAAATGATAAGAATAGGCAACAGATCAGTAATTGTCAAGGATTGGGGGTAGAGGGTGAAAGGTGACCATGAAAAAACAGAAGGAGAGAATTTTTGAGATAATAGAAATGTTCCATATTGTGATTATGGTGGTAGACATGCAGTTCTCCAAATATGTCCAAACCTATGAAAACGTACAAAGAGGAAGTTCTTTATGTAAATTTAAAAAAGAACCAGGAATAAAGGGAACACAGAATATAAATTGTACTAAATTAACTTAACTGAATTACAAATAAATACTATAAGCATAGTACAGGGGTTGGGGAAAAAAGAAGTAAACTAATTTAACTTTGAAAAATAGGTTTTTTTTTTTAATTATGTTATGTTAGTCACCATACAGTACATTGTTAGTTTTTGATGTAGGGGAAAATAAGGGGGAGAATTCAACGTGAAAGATGAACCATGAGAGACTATGGACTCCAGGACACAAACTGAGGGTTTTAGAGGGGAGGGAGGTGGGGGAGGGTGAGCCTGGTGATGGCTATTAAGGAAGGCATGGATTGCATGGAGCACTGGGTGTTATATGAAAAATAGTATTTTGATTGGGTACTGTAAGACTAAACATCAAAGAACTATACATGAAAACAATACTCTTGCTGGTAAATTTGTTTCTTGTGAATATGCATTAGCAATTTCTAAAATACTTTATGTATATGCTGTAATTGAAAAAAATAGGTAAATACAGATCATGAAAGCCATATTTCTCACTGTTGGAGAAAGAAGTTTCAAATAAGTAAAAGGGGAAGGTTCAGATGATCCTATGGGCCTGGACTGGAATCAGAGATGTCGGTATACACTTACGTATACAGAGACATTGATAACAGAAATAAATGATTAATGTGGGTAGTAAGATATGTCAGCATCACGTTTGCCCTGACGTGTTGCACTGAAAAGCGCATGGTATTTCTATGGTGTTCATAACAAAAATGGATAATCTCAATGAAAGCATTGGAAAACATTAGACAAACTTAAACTGAGGTAAATTTGACAAAATAACTATTCTTCAAAAGCATATGTTCATGAAAGATCAAGAAAGATCAGGGAACTGCCATAGAATGAAGCCCACTTAGGAAAAATAACAACTAAATGTAATATGAATTCCAGATTGGATATTGTAACAGAAAGAACAATAGTAGAAATACTGACAAAATCAAAATAAAGTCTATAGCTTAATTAATAGCATGGTACCTATGTTATTTTCTTCATTTTGATACTATAGTTACATGGATTTTACTGCTAGAGGAAGATGGGTGAAAGGTATGAGGGAATTCAGTACTACATTTGCAACTTCTCCGGAAATCTAAAATTATAAAGAGATTTTTATTTTTTTTATTTTTATTTTATTTTTTCAGTGTTCCAAGAGTCACTGCTTATGCACCACCACACCCAGTGCTCCACTAAATACATGCCCTCCTTAATACCCACTACCAGGCTCACCCATCCCTCCCCGCCTTCCCTTCCAAAACCTTCAGTTTGTTTCTCAGAGTCCACAGTCTCTCATGATTCATCTCCCCCTCCGATTTCCCCCAACTCACTTTTCCTTTCCTTCTGCTAATGTCCTCCATGTTATTTCTTATGCTCCAAAATTAGTGAAACCATAAGATAATTGACTCTCTTTGCTTGACTTATTTCACTCAGCATAATCTCTTCTGGTCCCATCCATGTTGACAAGAAAGCTTGGTATTCAACCTTCTGATGGAGGCATGCTACTATGAACATTGGGATACATATGGCCCTTCTTTTCACTACATCTGCATCTTTGGGGTAAATACCCAGTAGTGCAATTGCAGGGTCATAGGGAAGCTCTATTTTTAATTTCTTAAGGAATCTCCACATTGTTTTCCAAAGTGGTTGCACCAACTTGCATTCTCACCAACAGTGGAAGAGGGTTCCTCTTTCTCCACATCCCCTCCAACACTTGTTGTTTCTTGTCTTGTTAATTTTGACCATTCTAACTGATGTAAGGTGGTATCTCAATGTGGCTTTGATTTGAATTTCCCTGACGGCTAATGAAGATGAACATTTTTTCATGTGTCTTTTAGCCATTTGTGTGTCTTCTTTGAAGAAGTGTCTGTTCATGTCTTCTGCCCCTTTTTTGACATGATTTTCTGTTTTGTATGTGTTGAGTTTGAGAAGTTCTTTATAGATCTTGGATATCAGCCCTTTATTTGCAGTGTCATTTGCGAATATCTTCTCCCATTCCATGGGTTACCGCTTTGTTTTGTTGACTGTTTCCTTTGCTGTTCAGAAGTTTTTATCTTGATGAAGTCCCAAAAGTTCATTTTTGCTTTTGTTTCCTTCGCCTTGGGAGACATGTCTTGAAAGAAATTGGTGTGGCTGATGTCAAAGAGATTACTGCCTATGTTCTCCTCTAGGATTTTGATAGAATCCTGCCTCACGTTGAGGCCTTTTATCCATTTTGCATTTATCTTTGTGTATGGTGTAAGAGAATGATTTTCATTCTTCTATAAATAGCTGCCCAGTTTTCCCAGCACCATTTATTGAAGTGTTTCTTCAATAAAGAAGTGATTTATTGACTGTGTTTCTTCCATTGGATATTTTTTCCTGCTTTGTCGAAGATTATTTGGCCACAGAGCTGCAGGTCTATATCTGGTCTCTCTACTTTGTTCCACTGGTCTATGTGTCTGTTTTTGTGCCAGTATCATGCTGTCTTGGTGATCACAGCTTTGTAGTAAAGCTTGAAGTCAGGCAATGTGATGCCCCCAGCTTTGTTTTTCTTTTTCAACATTTCTTTAGCAATTCAGGGTCTTTCTGGTTCCATACAAATTTTAGGTTTGTTTGTTCCAGCATTTTGAAAAGTGCTGGTGGAGTTTTGATTGGGATGACATTGAAAGTATGGATTGCTTTTAACATTTTAACAATGTTTATTTTTCTATCTATGAGCATGGAATGCTTTTTCATCTTTTTGTGTCTTCTTCAATTTCTTTCATGAGTGTTCTGTAGTTCCTCGAGTACAGATCCTTCACCCCTTTCATTAGGTTTATTGCCAGGTATCTTATGGTTCTTAATGCCATAGTAAATGGAATAGATTCTCTAGTTTCCCTTTCTATATTTTCATCGTTAGTGTAAAAGAAAGCAACTGATTTCTGTACATTGATATTGTATCCTGTCACATTACTGAATTGCTGTATGAGTCCTAGTAGTTGAGGGGTGGAGTCTTTTAGGTTTTCCATAAAAAGTATCATGTCGTCTGTGAAGAGAGAGAGTTTGACTTTTTCTTTGCCAATTTGGATACCTTTTATTTCTTTTTGTTGTCTGATTGCTGTTGCTGGGACTTCTAGCACTATGTTGAACAAGAGTGGTGAGAGTGGGCATCCTTGTCATGTTCCTGATCTCAAAGGGAAGGCTATCAGCTTTTTCCCATTGAGAATGATATTTGCTGTGGGGTTTTCATAGATAGATTTTATGAGATTGAGCAATGTTCCATCTATCCCTATACTTTGAATCATTTTAAATCAGGAACAGATGCTGTATCTTGTCAAATGTTTTTTCTGCATCAATTGAGAGGACCATGTGGTTCTTCTCTCTTATTTTATTGATTTGTTCTATTATATTGATTGATTTGTGAATGTTGGCCCACCCTTGCATCCCAGGGATAAATCCCACCTGGTCATGGTGGATAGTCTTTTTAATATACTATTGTATCCTATTTGCTAGGATCTTGTTGAGAATCTTGGCATCCATATTCATCAGGGATATTGGTCTGAAAGTCTTTTTGATGGGGTCTTTGCCTGGTTTGGGGATCAGAGTTATGCTGGCTTCATAGAAAGAGTCTGGAAGTTTTCCTTCTGTTTCTATTTTTGAAACAGCTTCAGGAAAATAGGTATTATTTCTTCTTTGAATGTTTGGTAGGATTCTCCAGGGAATCCATCAGGTCCTGGGCTCTTCTTTTTGGGGAGGTTTTTGATCACTGCTTCAATCTCGTTACTAGATACCAGTCTACTCAGGTTATCAATTTCTTCCTGTTTCAGTCTTGGAAGTTTATAGGTTTCTAGGAATGCATCCATTTCTTCTAGGTTGCTTAACTTATTGGTATATAGCTGTTCATAATAATTTCTGATGATTGTTTCTATTTCCTTGATGTTAGTCATGATCTCTCCCTTTTCATTCATAATTTTATTAATTTTTCTCTTTTCTTTCAGATTAGTCTGGCCAGTGGTTTATCGATCTTACTAATTCTTTCAAAGAACCAGCTTCTAATTTCATTGACGTGTTCTACTTTATCTCTAGTTCCTAATTCATTGATCTCTACTCTAATCTTAATTATTTCCCTTCTTTTGCATGGGGTTGGCTTAATTTGTTGTTCATTTTCCAGTTCTTTAAGGTGTAAAGAGAGTTGGTGTATTCAGGATTTTTCAGGATTTTTTTGAGGGAGGCTTGGATGGCTATGTATTTCCCCCTTAGGACTACTTTTGTCCTATCCCATAGGTTTTGGAATGATGTATTTTCATTCTCATTGGCTTCCATGAATTGTTTAAGTTCTTTGATTTCCTGGTTGATGCAAACATTCTTGAGCGGGATGGTCTTTAGCTTCCAAGTGTTTTTTTTTTTTTTTTATTCCTTCTAAACTTTTTCTTGTGGTTGAGTTTCAGTTTCAAACCGCTGTGGTCTGAGACTATGCAGTGAATAATCTCAGTCTTTTGGTATCAGTTGAACCCTGATTTGTGACCCAGTATGTGGTCTATTCTGGAGAAAGTTCCATGTGAGCTCGGGAAGAATAAGTATTCTGTTGTTTTAGGGTGGAATATTCTGTATATATCTAAGAGGTCCATCTGGTCCAATGTGTCATGACTGAGAGTGGCATGTTAGGATCCCCTACAATTAATGTGTTCATATCAATATGACTCTTTATTTTATAACAGTTGGCCTATGTAGCTGGCTGCTCCCATATTGAGGGCATAATATTTATAATTGTTAGATCTTCTTGATGGATAGACACTTTAAGAATGATGTAGTGTCCTTTTGTATCTCTGACTACAGCTTTAGCTTAAAATATAGTTTATCTGATATGAGAATCACTAAGCCAGCTTTCTTTTGAGGCCCATTGGCATGAAAAAAATGGTTCTCCAACCCATCCCTTTCAGTCTGGATGCATCTTTAGTTTCCAAATGTTTCTCTCGTAGACAGCATATGGATGAGTCCTGTCATTTCATCCAGTCTGCAGCCCTGTGCCATTTTATGGGAGCATTTAGGTTGCTCACATTGAGAGTGATTATTAAGAGATAAGTTTTTATTGACATCATGTTGCCTGAGAAGTCCTTGTTTCTATGGATTGTCTCTGTAACTTTCTGTTCTATGTCACTCTTGGGTTCTTCCTTCTTTCATAGAATACCCCCTTAATATTTCTTGTAGTGCTGGCTTGGTAATCACATACTCTTTTAAACCTTGCCAGTCTTAGAAGCTCTTTACCTCTCCATCCATTTTGAATGTCAGCTTGGCTGGATGAAATATTCTTGGCTGCATGTTTTTCTCATTTAGTGCCCTGAATATGTCTTGCCAGTCCTTTCTGGCTTGCCAGGTTTCTGTGGACAGGTCTGATGTTATTCTGATAGTCCTTCCTCTATACATAAGGAACCTTTTCTCCCTAGCTGGCCTTAAGACCTCCTGTCTAAAATTATGATTTGTGAATTTCACAATTAAGTGTCTGGAGGTATTTCTAGACTCATTGATCTTGGGGGGTGTCCTTTCTGCCTCTAGGACAAATAGAACACCTGTTCTATTTTGCAGATTAGGGAAATTTTCACCCAGAATTTTTCAACTATATCTTCTAGTCTTCTCTCTTTCTCCACCCCCCTCAGGGATCCCAATAATTCTGATGTTGGAACACTTCATGGTGTCATTTATTTCCCTAATTCTGTTTTCATGGCTTCTAAAGTTGTCTGTTCCAGGCCTCTTCCTGATCCTTCTTTTCTATCAGTTTGTCTTCTAGATCACTAATTTGATCTTCTGCCTCAGTTACCCTAGCTGTTAGAGTATTTAAATTAGATTGGATCTCATTGATAGCATTTTTTAGTACTACCAGATCAGCCATCACTTCCACCCTTAGAGTTTCTATGTTGCCACTAATGGTCTTCTCTAACCGAGCCATTGCCTGGATAACTGTTACCCTGAATTCCCTTTCTGACGTACTATTTATATCCATATCCAATAGTTCTGTGGAAGAGGACAGAGTCTCTGAATTTTTCCTCTGTTGGGTGTTCCTCTTCCTAGTCATTTTGGTAAGAGGTGGTTGAGGGGACAAATGGCTGGATATATCAACCATGATCTAGAGAAGTTGCACTTGGACTGCTTCTAGACAGGTGTCAGCATGTTGGCAGTGGGAGGGACATCAATTCGAAATTCCTTCTGGCTGATGCTTGCTGTCCATGGGTTGGAGGGGGAGTAGTCACTTAAGCTCCCACTTCCATTACTTGTCTGTCTTATGTGCATAGTGAACACCTGTGCAGAACAGACGGATAAGTGGCCAGGGGAGTTGGGCAGCAACTTGCAGGGCCCAATGGACAGCTGCCACTTCTTCCTTGTGGCTACAATCTTCTGGGCAATGTCTGGATCCTCAGGGGAGGCCCACACCCTGGTACCCTCAGCTGCCAGAATGGCTATCTCAGAGCCTCCCCACGCCATGCCGGGCTACTGCTGCATATGCAGGGGCCAGCTTCTAAAGTGGTTTTTAAAATACCAGGAAGGAAATGACACCAAGTGAGCTAGGCCATGTAGCCAGAATGGAGTACAGCATCTTCAGCCTCAGCAGCCAGTTTTATAGGCTGATATATAATCTTGACCATTAAAAACTGGGGGTCAAGTTGAGGACAGATCTCAAAGAATCAGTAGCTAATTCTGTGGTCCATATAACCAAAGCATGGCATATGGAATGAGGGACAATTAAAGGGGAGTACATCACTATTTAGCTCAGAAACTCAAAACATATGTTGAAGTGTCCTTTCACATGGTGTCCAGCAAGGTCTTCACAGGCAGCCATAATGGATTAATGGGCCACATCAGTAACTTAGAACCTAAATGATGTAGCCACTCAGGCAAATTCCACTGTGGATTTAATTCCTTCTCATCTCTTTTAGGAAAGACTATCCTTTCTCTTTAAGCTTTATCTCCCACTTTCTCCAGGCTGGTTTCCCATTATCTCTCTCTCTCTCTTTTTTTTTTTTTTTAAGTCTTTCTGGTCTCCCCTCTCTGGTGTATTAAGTACTGCTGACTCCCCCTGAGTGGTCTTATAGCCACAATCATGGCACTATGCCATGCCACCTGTGTCTAGCACAGGCCAGTAGCTTAGTCACTGCTTCCCATCACCAGCTTCCTCACTTAATTCTGCTTGCTGGAAATAAATTTACTAATATGCCATTTATATCTCATTGCCCCACTGTTCAAGAAGCCACAATAATTTCCTTACATCTATTCCATTGTGAATTACAGATTCATAATGGAATTTATAAATTCTTCTTAGCTTATCCTAGATCTAATCTTATAACTTTATTCTTTTTAATATGCCAACAAAATCTAATTATACCAACTGCTTTACTTCTCCCCTCATAAGTCATTAATCTCTGCATCCAAGCAGTTCCTTCTCTTATCTGCTGAAGCCAACCCTCCAGCCCCAAAGGTCAAGCTCATCTCACTTCATGCAAAAGGCACAATGAGCCAACTCCTTGGATCCCTTTAAATTCTCTCTCTACTAAGCTTCTCATGCAAATTGCATCACCTATACCACTTACATTGGGTTATTTTCCATTTCATTCCACTTAATTGTTTGCTGTGTGTAATCTTGTCTCTACAGCTAACATATTATGGAAATAAATTTTTAATGGATTATAGCTACATATAAAATGCATCCCACATGACAAAACATATTTGCTTCAGAATCTCAAAAGTTATAACAAATGCAATATGAATTTTCTGTAGAAATAAAGTATTCTGATCATTGATTAAATTTTTCATTTTTATATCAGTTTCATTTTTATATCATGCAATGTATGAAAATTCATGAGAAAAAAATGCTAAATCATCTTAAATCCTACCACAGAAAGATAAACATTATTAACATGTAGATATATATTCAAGACTTTTTCTTATTCATATGCCCAAGTATTTTCTAATATACAGATATTTTGTAACTTGCTTTTCTCAAAACACAGAACATGTATTCTTATACATCATTTTGAGTTATTATATAGTATTCTATTATATGGATTACCATAATGAGTTCACCCAGAAGAATTTTCTAAAAGTTGAATTACTGATTTAAAAATAACAAACATGGAAAGGTTCATGTCTTCATGAAAATTGCACCAATTTACATATTATTAACTGTATGAGTGCTCGTTGCCATCACACTTTCACTAATAATGAATGTTTTTGTTTCGTTTTGTTTTTTAATCTCATTATCCTTTTATGTCATGGTTTTGTTCACTGGTGGATTTCTCAAAGTCATTAGCGGAATGAAGATTTGACTTCTATTCACTGCCTACTTCCCACCCAAGTCTTGAGCTTGAACTTGAACAAATATATTTCAGAAACGCTATTCAGTTAAGTTTTTCACTGATTTTCTTCTTTTCATCTCCACTGCCACCTCACTGTTCCAAACCACCATCTCCTAAGGTATCTGGGCAACTCTCAACAAATCTCCTATGGGGCCTCTCTTTATATTCCTACCCACCTATGGAGTCCATCTACTGGACAGCTGCCACAGGAATCCTTCTTAATATACAGCATGGACCAGGTCCCAGCAGTACAATACCCAAACCTTCCCAGGCTTCCTGTGTCAACAATAGTTCAATTGTCCTTGAATTTTTTTCAAGGTCTTACTTGCTGACCCTGGGCCTCTGACTCAGGGTGAATTCTAATTTTGAGGAACCTCAAATATATGCTACTTGGTGGGCCCGATTTGAGAAAAATAATGCAAAATTAGGTTTAGGGACCCAATGCAAGTGCAGATGAGGGGCTCTGAAGCTAACACTTTGCTACCTTTGCAGGAAAAGTGGCCTGTACTTTGATCTCACACCTAGCGACTCTCTCTTTCCTTTACTCTTCTTCAACCACACTGAACTTCTTTGATTCTTTTTAGCCTTTGCCCTCATCATTGCATCTGCCCAAAGTGCTGTTCTTCCAGATCTTCCTGTAACTGATTGGTTTCTACCACCCAGATCTCAGCTCTAACCGTCATCTCTTTGGACAGTCTTTCCTGACACAATAAAATACAGCTCCCTGTCACCACTGCTAGGGCCCCTCACAAGAATCCTCTTATTACAATACTCTCTTTTGTTTTTTAGAGCCCTTTATAAGTATTTAAAAGTGTCTTGTTTAAAAAATAAAGGATAGGGGTACCTGGGTGGCTCAGTGGGTTAAAGCCTCTGCCTTCGGCTCAGGTCATGATCCCAGGGTCCTGGGATCGAGCCCCACATTGGGCTCTCTGCTCATTGGGGAGCCTACTTCCTCCTCTCTCTCTCTCTTTCTGCCTGCTTCTCTGCCTACTAGTGATCTCTGTCTGTCAAATAAAAAAAAAATTTTAAAAACTAAAAAAAAATAAAGGATAGATAAAAAGTATCTTGTTTATTTATTCATTAACTTGTGAACTGTGTCTTCCCACACTAGATCCCATTAGAGCAAAGATTGTGTCAATATTATGATCTGCAGTGCCTAAAAATGTGGGACACATTATATGCACTCAGTAAATATTCCTAAACAAAGTGAGTAAAAAGGATGGATGGATGGATGGTTGGATGGATGGACAGATGGACACATAGTTCGCTGATGAATCAATAGCTGGCTGACTGGCTGAATTAATTATATTCTAGGCACATAGACATTTCCCCCAGATTTGGTACTATTTCTACGACTTCTTTCAGTAATTCCTCAAAATATCTAGCCTGCTAATGGTAGATTTAGCTCATTAGCCTCACTGATATAATTTATGTAAGTATTTTTCTCTTTTTTATTAATTGTATTAGGAATTTAGGAAAGGTGAGAATTAAATGTGGGGACTCAGCTAATTATCGGAAACTAGAAAATTCTCATACAACTTTAAAGGTTTCCATTTTCCATTTAAACAAACTGGATTGGAGGCATGAGGGAAACAATCAACAATCTGCAACATTAAATTTATTAGGGTGTATAGGGCAGCAAGGACAGGTGTACTTCAACGAAATCAACATCTGTCATGACACAGAACAGGGTCTAATCATGTAACTCCTAAAAAAATGACAGAGTCTAATCATGTAGCTCCTATAAAAAAAATAACTCCTATAAAAATGAAATAACTTTTTTCACTTAAGTGAGTCCACATCTCTAAACAGCTTTTAAAGACACAGTTACCACACATGTAGGACAGTAGGAGATCAAATTGTATTTGTCCAAAAAACACACCAACTTATCTTCTCACTCTTTGTTGATATCTCCTGTTTGTTCTTGGGTTATTCCATGGATTGGTCATCTCCTCATTGAACACCTCCAAGAATGTGGTTTGTCATTCACATACTTGGATTTGAAACATCTTTTTCCTTCTATAAGTGTGATTTCTGCACTGTGGCTACACATGTCTCTCCCGACACAAGCAGTGCCTGCTCTGCCCTGTTTTGTTCAGGTTTCCAGAAGACAGCATTAACCTTGTCATCTCTGGCAGTCCTTTTTAACTCTCGCAAGATCTAAAAACAATGCCTTTGTATGATGTAGCTATCTGAAATATGGATCGCTTTGTTTTTAATCCATTTATACTTTCTATTTTTGCTGAGTTCTAACTTGTTCCCTCAAACAATACCTTTTCAAGGGCATCCTCTGAAAGCCACTAGTGAATTAGGGGGAGTGCCAATCATTCTTATAGTTCTGTGTGACTTCTTCATCCACTGCTGTGCTGGCTTCCAGAAGACTTCCTGGGATAAGTGGAGACCAAGAGTAAAGTTGTATTGGCCTTTTCTCATTCTCACCCACAGGACAGAAGCTATGCCACATGTGATACACTCTGCTCTAAAGCTCCAGACCCATAAAGTTGTCATCATGAACCACACACTGCATCTTGACATCTGAGGAGGTTTCTGGGTGCCATCAGTTTTTTCTCTGACCTCTTGTACTCCTGGGTGTCTGTATTTTAGAATTGCCCATTGAGTTTTCTTAGTTTGCTTTCATAATAGCAATTTCTCTGGCTTTCCTCGACCCAATAATCAGAATCCTCAGGGAGAGTGCAGTCATTTATATATGGGTATCCCCCACTTTGGCATCACACCATTTCACTTTTATTTAAGACCTACATTAGGACCTGTTCTCACCAACCAAAAGAAATATGAAGCGGATTTTCACTTTTACACACACACACACACACACACACATGAAGAATGCAGAATAGAAATTTCATTCAGCCTGTTTTGCAGTGAGCCCTTTGAGAGGCAGTGTGCACCTCAACAGCAGGGGTGGCACCCCCAATCTTCTTTCCCGAGGAACTCCCCTCAGTATCTCAGAATCCAGCTGCCATAGCTTGGAACTGTGTCTGTGAGCTTCCATGCTTTGTCTCAATTTATTTTGTGCCTCTGTCAGCAAGGTATATCCGAAGTTCTCAGAAAAGCCTGAGAGGTTATTTTGGGGGTCTCGGAATGCTCAAAAATTTTTCCATATAAGTTAATGATAATTGCTTCTTCGGTTTATGCCATTTTGGTTTAGGAAGCTTTCATAGGAATGCTGTATTTTCAGATAGCAGGGGAAAACCTGTATTTAGAAGCTTCCCTGGTAATTCAAATTAGCAAGGCTTAAAAACAACCATTAGAAAGTAAGTACTTACAAACAAACCCTTCCATCTTCAACACATTCCTTGAGCAGATAACTTGGGGAGTTTTGATCACAACTTACTTCCTAGCTGTTCAATTAAATCAATAGCTTGGAAATGCTGGTGTGGGATCATTTCACCCCTTGATTTTCCTCACCCCCTGACCTTTCTGTCAGCATTTTGCCCACCTCTCACTAAGCTGGAAATTGTTCTCCTGTACATTTGGACATTGACAGCCCTCATCACTGAAGCCTCTCCTCTCTGCTGCTAGGTCACCTTCATCTCCCCATGGATACTCACTCTAGAATTCACTCCAGTCTATAGCCAAACTAACAAATGTTTCACTGCAGAAAACTTATGAAGACTCTGTGCCTCTCTCTGGTGTATCCACAGTGTTATTACCTAGCAGAAACTTCGCACATATACTTGAACAAATCCTACTCCAATCTGTAGACCCTAAATTTCAGAAAAACTTTAACTGACAAATGAGGGAGTTGATAATGCAGGATGGATGGCTTTGTTATTTCCTCTGTACAACCACTTTCAAAGATCTGTACAAACTGTTGGAAAACATTTCAATAAACTCTATTCTAGATGGTCAGCATTTATACACAGTTTAGAAGAAAGAAAGCTCTACTTAATTTAAAATGAATTACCTCAAGTACTAAAACAGAAGGTATTATTTTGTAATACTAGCAGTTTCCAAGCTTAAAGGTATTAGTTTCTGACCAAAATAAAATGGTAGGAGCAAATCTATGATGGAAATGACAGTGGATTTCTCCTCCAGGTTAAATATTCTGAAAATCACAGGCACCAGGATCCAAGGTTAATACCACAGTTACCATACAGCAATGTTAGTTCCATTTCTCATTTAATCCTGCACCTTGAGTGATGGCATTCTGTGATAAATGCATTTATTATTCAATAGCGAAAAGAGGAGGGAGGGCTTCCAGAGGAAGAACACGGAAAAGCCATATTGCTTGAGTTGTCTTGGTTTCAGCATGGCTACATTGGGAGAATTTACAGGATCACTTGCAGATTTATTTCCCTTGAAACTAATGCTAATATAATGAAACTAATGACTAATGCTAAATATAAACTTAGACTTAAAACAATTGAATTCTAGGTCAATACAAATATTTTTAATTAAAAATGATGATCCAAGATTATTCAGTGTTTAATAATAGAATGAATGGCAACCTTATTCCTCTTGGGTTTTTCATATTACTGAGATTTTTCATATTACTGAGGAGACGGGAAAAGCAAAGTAAAGACAGAATAGGCCTTTTTGTGCACTAGCACTGCTAGCCTGCTTTTCTCCTGGGAACATGAAGCTCCACCTAATTCCACTCCTACCATTAGATTGACAGATATATTTCTATATCAGAGGCGTCAACATTCTGTGGACTGGGAATTGGAATCACTAATCAGTCATGTAAAGGTAAGATAATCACTTAAATTCCCTGTGTCTGTTTTGCAACTAGGCATAATTATTTGTAAACTCTTCCATTTCTACATCCCAGGGATGGAATAAGATTTATATGACATTCTGAGTATAAAAGCTCATAGAAAAGTTAATAAGCATTACAAAAACAAGGTAGAGTTTATGACATTTTTGATCTGGGACTCTTCTTTCCTCTTTGTTGGCCATAAAAGTTCCTTAAATAGGGGCGCCTGGGTGGCTCAGTGGATTAAAGCTGCTGCCTTCGGCTCGGGTCATGATCCCAGAGTCGTGGGATCGAGCCCTGCATCGGGCTCTCTGCTCTGCGGACAGCCTGCTTCCTCCTCTCTCTCTGCCTGCCTCTCTGCCTACTTGTGATCTCTGTCTGTCAAATAAATAAATAAAATCTTTAAAAAAAAAAGTTCCTTAAATATTTTTCTTTCCAAAACATGAAAAGGTGATCATATACCTTTCATCTATATCAAGGCTTCCCAATCTGGGCACTATGGATATCTGAAGTTGTATTTAGTTGTGACGCTGTACTGTGCTTTGGAGGATGTTTAACAGCTTCTTTGGTCCTTCCACTAGAACCCAGTTGTATCCCCCAGTGACAATAATGAAGAATCTCTCCAGACATTGCCAAATGTCACAGGGGAGGGGGGAAAAAAATAACCCCCAGTTGAGAACCACTGACTTAGACTCAATTTTTAACATGTGGGCATAAAAAGTATTTCATTTTTTTGTTTTTTTAAATAAAAATTATTTTGTTAAAGTACACCCTACTTCATAAGATGTGCTTAAGTATGCCAAATAATAAATTACATGTGTATATATGTAAATGTTCATAAAAAAATATGTGATGATGGTGTCAAACCCATGATTGGCACACTAGATGTTCTTAAAATATGTTTAAGAAGGTAAGAGGTATGTTAAAACAAGCATCATGAAAAGTCACACAACAAAAAAATACCAAGGTAAGAGCACAATATTAGAGACGCATACCAATTAAATATTTGGATATGATCAGATGTCATATCATCAAAGCTTAAATGCAAAATAAGAAACAGATAATTAGGTCAATTTAAAGTTAATCTTCTTCCTAAATTGCTAAAGCAAAAATTGTAATGTCATCAGATGACACCAGTCAAGTGTGTGTGTTTGAGATGATCAAGGCTTAATTATTTAACAATGGAGAATGAGAACAACAGCCCAGACTCTCAACATTTTCTGAATTTCACAGTTGGTTCTTAAAGTCCCTATCATTTGATGACACTCTGTCAGAGCTGAAATGTAATGAAAGAAAAAAGTATCATTTCCTCACATTTTACGGTTTTTATTATTATTATTTTGGCAGCTCAAGGATATCAGCCATCTGGTTCCTCTGGAGAGGCTTAAGAGTGGTTACTGTGTGTTCCACTGTGAAAACCATCCTGAACTGAAAGCAATGAAAAGCTCCCTGACCCCACTAGAGCCAAAGATTAGGGAGCAAGGGAGAGAGAAGGTGAGAGAGAGAAAGAGAACTTCAAGGTCAGGCAAAGGCAAAGCAAAGACAAAAAGCAAAAAAGACAGATGCCTCATTTTCTGGTATTTTACCAGTTAACAAGTTCATTTGTAAGTCTTATTAATTATCTTATTCCTTTAAAATAAAAGTTCTATTTTACGAATCATAATAGTTTGTAAATGTCCTCTTACTTCTCCCTCACACATTTGAAAAAGTCATTAGAAACAGCTGGATAAGCTGGACTTCTACTTAATTGTCTTCTGTTTCGTATAATTTTAAAAAAAACAGGAGTATAAAATCTAATATTAGATATAATTTTTCTCCCTATTCTCTTCCTGCAAAACAATGAACAACGCAATCACATGTTTTGCCTTGAGTAAAAATCCAATAACATTTGTTGAGTAGGTACTATAGAAAAAAGTTTTTCTAAATATCTCCAGATATAATCTTATTTAATCTCAGCATGAGGTTAGGAGGAATTGGTTCTATTGTGAGAAGTACACTTGAATATGGAGAATATTTTGCCATAGGATATTAATTTAATAGTGTTACTCAAGACTGAATAAAAGGAGAAGTGAGTAAGAAGATGGAATATAAGGTAATATAGGAGGCTGGAACAATCATGCAATCATGAATTAAAGGCATGAACTAAAACCTAAAATTGGAATGTGGGAAATTAAAAGATAAAAATATAGGAAGAGCATATGAGAGACCTAGTGGTAGAGCAATAGGGTTTGGCAACCAGGGAGAGTTGGGAAAGAACCACAAAATAAGCTAGGAGTTAGCTATCCCCATGGATCTGGTTTAGTACAAAGCCAGACATCTAATATCAGCAGATAACTCAAAAACGGAGTTGCTTGATGGTTTAAGATTCCCTGTTTTAAAATCGCTAGTACAATTTTAGCTGTACTAACTATTCTAGACTTTATTTACCCTGCTTACATCATTGCCATCACTCCTATCACTTGTTATCTTACTTCTTTTTTTTTAAAGATTTTATTTATTTATTTGACAGATGGAGATCACAAGTAGGCAGAGAAGCAGGCAGAGAGAGAGGAGGAAGCAGGTTCCCTGCTGAGCAGAGAGCCCTATGTGGGGCTCCATCCCAGGACCCTGGGATAATGACCTGAGCCGAAGGCAGAGGCTTTAACCCACTGAGCCACCCAGGCACCCCGTTATCTTACTTCTTGAATAAAAAAATTATCAGGCACAAATTCTCTCCTGTTTGTCAAAGCTTCAGTAATGAAGGATCCTACATATTCTTAGAGGCAATGGTGAAGTGGAGGAAATCAGAGCAACTGCCAGCCCTAGAAGGGACCCTTATGTTTTATTTCCCATTCTCTCAATTTCAAACCATGCCAAAGGTGGTGAAGGAGGAAGCCAGGCCAGAAGGGACCAAAAAAGAGGCCATATATAGACTAGTGTAAAGACAGCTCAAAGTCCAAGGCTACTCTCAACAGGTACCACTTGCAGCGTCCAATTCCACGAAATTTCATCTGGCTCCCAGGTAGCAGATTCTCCAGCACCAGTGTGCTTTCATTTTAACTGTTGACCTGTGGCATCAATATGACCTGTGGCATCTAACTCTCCAATGAAACCACTGACAGGTTGATCCTGATACAATAGCATCCCTTCTCCCCAAAGCTGGATTCTCTCTACCTCTTCATATGTGTCCCTTCATCTCCTGTCTCACAGAAAGTCCCCACCTCAGAGCTCAACCCTTCAACCTTTTGTCTTCTTTAAGACTTGGCTCCTTCAGTGACCCCTTCATTCACAAGAATCTTCAGTTCTTCCTGCCTTCAATCTTCCTTCTTTGTTGCTTCCATTTTCCCAGTCTCTAGAGACATACTTGGGCCTCCTTTTATCTGAAAGAAAAAGAAATGTTTATGTCTCTCATGACAGCACAGCCTATTATGTTAGCTACATTCCTCATGCAATGCCTGCACCACCTCTCTGTGTCCCCACACCTCTTTCTTTCCTTTTATGATTAAAATCAGGACATCTGGGTGGCTCAGTCAGGTAAGCATCTGCCTTCAGCTCAGGCCATGATCCCAGGGTCCTAGGATCGAGCCACTCACTGGGCTCCCTGCTCAGCAAGGAGTCTGTTTCTCCCTCTGCCTCCCTGCCCCCCACTCGTGGGCTCTCTTTCCTCTCTCTTTCTCTCAAATAGTGAACAAAACCTTTAAAAAAAAAAAAGACTAAAATTGAATCCTGGACATTTATCAAAGGCCTGTTTCTTCTCTCCCAAAGTAGCACCTTCTGTTCTTCATTTCCCTATTTCTAGTCTATTCCAATCTTCCCCCATCTCCCAATGTGGGTTTCTCTCCAACACCATTTTTCACACTAAGCCCATCTCCCAGGCCTCTCAGTGCTTTCCTTGCAGCTCTGTGTTATTAATCATACCGTTTCTATCCTTCCTCCATCATACTCATCTAAGCTATTCTACTGCAGTAGCCATCTAAATATGCTAGAGAATTCTTAAAAAATCTCATGTGGTAATATAGGAAAGCTTCTTGGCCATTTGTCATCTTATTGCTATCTACTTACATGTATAAACACATGAGCTTGGAAGACTGTCATTGGAAAAGCATGGTGCAGATAATTTCATTTCCCTTGGGACAAGTTATACATGTTATACCAATGGCAATACACCAAATCACAAGGTGCTCATTCTATAGTCCCCATTTCAATTGTGCAAATGATAAAAGGAAAGTCGTCCTTGTATCTCATGATTACCAGTCATCTTAGTCAACTTTCTGTCTGCTCTTGGCCTGCCTTGTTCCTCCACAACCTTTAGCATAACCCAAAATTAAAAGAATGGGAAATAAAATTTGCAAGTCAGAAACTTCCTTAGGGAGACATGTAGTACAGATTTTGAGAGCCTAATGGGGAAAGCATAATGAAAGAAAAGGAGGCCTCAAAGAAAGCAAAAGCCATTGAAAATCAATTGCGTCTATTTTATACTTTTCCCAAAGACCCAAAGATGTGGCTCAGGAGCCTTATTGTGAATGCACTCCATAAAACTAAAGTCAGAGTGAAACTAAGTCTCTGAACTAAGGCACCAGTGATGGGCACAAGGCTTCCTCCTGGCCACCAGTATTGTTCAGAATATACAAGGAAGATGTGACAACTTGGCCTATGTTCATCTCTCCCCAGCAGGTTCGTGACCTTGACCAGAATGAAGAGCAGCTGGTAGTCACCTCACTTATCTAGTGCAACCTCACTGATGGGATAGTTGATATTTTATTTTGATATATTGATCAGAACAGACTAACTTCTGCACAACCTTCAAAAACCTCAGTTTAATTAAATTAAACTCAGCTTTCATTTCTGTTAGTATCACAGTCAAAGCCTGGTTGGTGGGGAGGGGGATGGGGAAGACTGGTCCACCTAGAGAATTAGAGATCCAGCTCTTTACACGTGTGGCCCACACTCCTCTCTCACCAGAGAGTTCTCTTCACTTACCTACCAAATGAGAAAAGAATATCATCTGGGAGCTCTTTATAGTCAAACCCTCAAAGTGGTGATATCAGTTTGAACAAACTATATTAGCCTGACCCACACTGATAGTCACACCCTACAAGAAGAAAGATTGGGGGGCACTTGGGTGGCTCAGTGGGTTAAGCCTCTGCTTTTGGCTCAGGTCATGATCCCAGGGTCCTGGGATCAAGCCCCACATTGGGCTCTCTGCTCAGCAGGGAGACTGCCCCCGCCCCGCCTGCCTCTCTGCCTACTTGTGATCTCTCTCAGTCAAATAAATAAATAAAATCTTAAAAAAAAAAAAAAAGAAGAAGAAGAAAGATTGGAAAATGTAGTCTAGCTATGTACTAAGGAAGAAAAGGTTTTAAATATTAACGATCACAAACATGCTCTGATACATTATTAAACCATAATAAGATGTTTTTATAACCAAAAGAAAGCGTGAACACTAATGTTAACATCATCAATGATTATCTGATTGTTTCTAGAATTATGGTGACCCATTCAGATCCTTTAGAGTAACTAAAATTCATTAGGATGTTTCTAACAGCTCCATGCATGGTCAATCCCTCCTAAACCTTGAACAGCCTGTGCATGTTCATAAATAGGACATCATTACATGTTTGCAATGTGATATCAAAACTGGACAGAGCTATAACAGAAACAGAAAACTATAGACCAATATCTCATATAAATATAGATATAAAATCCTCAAAAATACTAGCAAATCCATTCCAGCAACATATAAAAAGAATTATACATCATGACTAAGTGAGATTTATTCCAAGAATCTAAGGTTATTTTCACATCTGAAAACAAATTAGTGTAATACACCATATTTAAAAAATGCACATAATCATCTTAATCGATCAAGAAAAAGCATCTGATAAAATCCAACACACCTTCATGATAAAGACACTCAACAAAGTAGGAAAATAAGGGAATTTCCTCAATCTGATAAAGTGCAGCTATGAAAAACCCATAGTGAACAACATACAAAACAGTGAAAGTCTGAGTGCTTTCCCAACATGACCATCTTCTGGTAAGAATCTAGTATCCAGAATATAGAAAAAACTTCCACAACTCAATAACGACAAGACCACCTGAGTTTAAAAGTGAGAAAAAAACTTGAATAGCTATTTCTCTAGATAAGATATACAGATAGCCAATAGGCACATGAAAAGATGCTCAATATCAATGGTTATTAAAGAAAGGCAAACAAAAACTGCAAAGAGGATAGCACCACAGACACACTAAGATGGCTACCATCAAAACACAGATAATAAGTCCTGGCAAGGAGACATTGGAAGGGACCCTCTTACTTAGTTGGTAGGAATGCAGAAAAGCAGAAAGTTGCAGCCACTTTGGAAAACATTTTTTAAGTTCCTTAAAATGTTAAACATATGGTTGGCACATGACTCAGCAATTCTACTCCTTGCTTTATATCTAAGATTATGAAAACATTCCCACACAGGAATTTGTACACAAATGTTCACAACAGCATTAGCCATAATAGCCAAAAAGTGCAAACAACCCAAATGTTCATTGATGGATGAACTAATAAAATGTAGTAGAGCTATAAAATTAAATATTATTTGGCAATATAAATATATATCTAATACATCTATATATAAATATGCATATATTTAGATATATATATAATACCTAAAATATATAAACATACCTAATACAACATAGATAACCTTTAAAACATTATGTTAAGTAAAATAAGCCCTTTACAAAAGTCTACATATTATATGAAATGTTCTTAATGGGCAAAGTCATAGAGACAGAAAGTAGATTAGTGGTTGCCTGGGGCTCTGGGTTTAGTGGGAAATAAGGAGCACCTGTTAACAGATATGGCACTTATTTGGGGGAGTAATAAAAATACTCTAAAATGGATTGCAGTGATGGCTGCCCAACTCTGTGAATGCACTAAACCCCTTCAAATCGTATGCTTTAGTGGGTTAGTGAAAAGAATGTGAATTATATCTCAATAGACCTGTTTTCAAAATAAAACTAATATACAACACAGCAAGATGTCAGTGGTAGCATAGTAGAATGTTAAATTCAGTGTGACTTGGCTTGCCAAGGTAATATTTTTGTTTGTTTGTTTCCACTGTGTACAGTATATGCCAGAGTCTGGGGATTATAGGACTATATGACACTTAGTAAGACCCTTTTCAGGGCTTCCCATGACCTCACCCCTAAGAGGCTAAATACAAATATTTTCAGCCTAAATATGTCTGCTGTCAAGAACCAAGAAAATTCTAGAATTCGAGCACATAAATCCTTAAATCTTCAATTTCCTGTTGGAAATCTACTCTTTATAGATTTCATAGTCAATTATATCAGATTTAAGATTTATTTCTTCAAGTATTCATTTTCACCAACCCTCAACCTCACCCCTCTGGTAACTTTTTCGAGGCGTCCACTTAAATGTTACCTTACCTGTGGGCCCTTCCTTGAACATCCTATAAAAAATAGGAACGCTAGTGGTGCCAGGGTGTCTCAGTCAGTTAAGTGTCTGCCTTTAGCTAGGTCATGATCCCAGGTTCCAGGGTTAGAGCCCTACTGGGGCTCCTTTCTCAGTAGGGAGCCTGCTTCTCCCTCTCCCTCTGCCTGCCGCTCCCCTACTTGTGCATTCACTCTTTCTCTGTCAAATAAATAAATAAAATACTTTAAAGAATAGGAACACTCTTCCCTCCATCTCGTCACTTGCTATGTAGCATACTCTAGTTTATTTTTTTCCCATAATGCTGATCACCATCTGATATATCAGTATGTGTATGTGTGTGGTTTTGTTAATTTTTTTT
>ML111411.1:23006-70033 GCA_003697995.1 Taxidea taxus jeffersonii | reverse complement strand
GGGCATCAGGGAAATACAAATCAAAACCACAATGAGATACCACCTCACACCAGTCAGAATGGCTAAAATGAACAAGTCAGGAAATGACAGATGCTGGCGAGGATGTGGAGAAAGGGGAACCCTCCTACACTGTTGGTGGGAATGCAAGCTGGTGCAACCACTCTGGAAAACAGCATGGAGGTTCCTCAAAAAATTGAAAATAGAGCTACCTTATGACCCAGCAATTGCACTACTGGGTATTTATCCTAAAGATACAAACGTAGTGATCCAAAGGGGCACGTGTACCCGAATGTTTATAGCAGCAATGTCCACAATAGCCAAGTTATGGAAAGAACCTAGATGTCCATCAACAGATGAATGGATAAAGAAGAGGTGGTATATATATACGATGGAATACTATGCAGCCATCCAAAGAAATGAAATCTTACCATTTGCGACGACATGGATGGAACTAGAGCGTATTATGCTTAGCGAAATAAGTCAACTGGAGAAAGAGAACTACCACATGATCTCCCTGATATGAGGAAGTGGAGATGCAACGGGGGTGGGAGTTAAGGTGGTAGGAAAAGTAAAAATGAAACAAAATGGGATCGGGAGGGAGACAAACCAAAAGAGACTCTTAATGTCATAAAACAAACTGAGGGGGGTGGGGGGAAGAGGGGTTGGGAGAGGGTGGTGGGGTTACATTATATGTTTAAATAAAGCTTAAATAAAGTTAAAAAAAAAGATAGACACAATGGAATATTATTTAGGCATAAGAAAGAAGGAAATCTTGCCATTTGTGACAATATCGATGGAACGTCAGGACATTTTGCTAAGTGAAATAAGAGAAAGAAAAGAAAGACAAAGAGAGAAAGACAAATACTGCCTTCTATCACTTCAATGTGGAATTTCAAAGAGTTGAAGTTGTAGCAAGAGAGTAGGAGAGTGGTTTCCAGGGGCTGAGAG
The DNA here is from genome assembly GCA_003697995.1 of Taxidea taxus jeffersonii. Taxonomy (NCBI): domain Eukaryota; kingdom Metazoa; phylum Chordata; class Mammalia; order Carnivora; family Mustelidae; genus Taxidea; species Taxidea taxus. Next base: position 69,085 of record ML111411.1, on the reverse strand, counting down.
GTGGTGTAGTGGGGAGAGTTTAATAAAAGGGAGGGTACAATCTTCCACTTACAAGGTGAATAAGGTCTGAAGATCTAATGTAAAATATGTGACTGAAGTTAATAACACTGCATTTTAATTAAAGTTTGCAGAGAAAGTAGGACAAGAATGTTAAATGTTCTCACAAAAAATAAAAAGAAAAAAGATCAAATAAGTGAAGGGATGGATGTGGGAGGGTGTGAATTTTTCGCAATGTTTATGTATAGCCTATCATCATGATGTATGTTTTAAATTCTTATAATTTTATTTGTCAATTACACCTCAATAAAGCTGAAAAAAAATGGAGTGTCATTGTAATGGGGAAAATGGCAGTGGTGACACCATAGTTTGAATATCTTCTAATCTTCCCCCCCAAAGTAGACAAAACTGTTGAACACAAATGAAAAACCCAGGGACAACACTTAACTGCAGAACCAAGTATTGTGTCATTCAGCAAACCACAAGAATACAGGCAGGTAAGGATAAACCATCTATAGCTGTAAGTCAAAAATACTGAAATTAGTGAATTGCATTTAGCACTTGATAGATCACTTTAAAAAGAATATGTTCACTTTTGGTATTTTAATCACTTTAGTTGATGAGGAATTGAAGCTCAGAGAAGGTAACTCATAAATGATAGTCACAAGAATTTCTGCCAGGCACTTCACATATATTATCTCACATATCTCACATATATATTTAATCTGTAAAATATTCCCAGGAAAAAAAGTGTTATTATCCTTATTTTGCAGATAAGAAAGTTGAAGCCTATAGAGTTTATAACTTGCTAAATATTTCACATAGCCAGGAAACAGAAGAACTGGGATATGAACATGGGATTCCCCAATTCTAAGCCCCAACCATTTCTAAGAATTCTGGTTCTTGGGGAAAGAAGAAACTGGAGTTTCTTCACAATGCTATATAAGCTGGGCTTTGAGATTTCCGTAAGATTTAATCAACTAGAGTATATGGATAATTAGCTGGGAGAGGAGCTCAAGTGAAAAACAGAGTCAACGAAAGATCAAGAAACAACACCTGGCTTATTTAGGAAATTGGAAAGAGAACCGAGTGGCTGGATTCCGGGGTGCAGAGGAGGTGGTATTGGCGGCGATAGTATTGGTGGCTTTGCCAATCATTAGATTTGGCAGGTCCTTCAAAAACATACTCTTTGTTCTGTGAACAATGGTCAATTGTTGCCGGATTAGAAGCTTCCACACTCTGGAAGCAGTGTGGGCTGTGTACTGGAAGAAAGAGAGACTAATTACCAGGAGACTGTGGTAATCAATAATTCAAACAGAAGATAATGGTGGTTCAGCTGCTCTAACAGGACATCTTTGCTTGGCCACAGTGGACTTGGATGCTTCTGAGAAATGATGTTAGACCTTTCCTGCCTACCCCAGGTTCTTGATTGAATGTACCAGTGTGCACAGGACTCTCTTCCCCTTAACAAAAATCATCCAGAGGTTTAGGGAAAGAAGAAGAAACCTTGAGGAGAATGGTTGAATAGGCTAACAACTGCCTGTTAGACTGGTTTGGAGACTCTGGGGAGAAAAGTAATGGAGCTAAAAGAAAAAGGAGCCAATTTCACAGTGATCTCTGTGGATCCCCAAGTCAAAGCAGTGACCAAGTTACGGCACAGTGGGCAGGGAGACTTCTCCCTTTTTGGTGTAGAACCCAGCCCAGGTCAAACATGGGCATCCTACGGAAAGTGTTGGTGACAGAATTGGTGGAGGTGCACATGTGTGTATGTGGATATTGATCAGAAGACCACGTATGTTATGAGCATCCATGACAAACCTGAAGAATCCCAGACACCCAGGGAAACTTTCAGAAGGGCTGGATTCTTCTTGTGGCAGGTAGGCGCTCAGATCTGAGAAGAGCGGTGTGTTTCTGTATGTGTTCCTGCTTGCATTCGCAGACCTGCACCTTGGAGCAGGTCACTGGGGGAGCAGCAGGAAGGAATGGAAAGTGGGGAAGGAAATCATGAAGGCGGGACCCACAAGGCTTCAAGACTAATCGAATGTTCCTATTATCCCCAAAAGCTGAAGATCTCAAAGCTATGTCTACACTGCAAACACGTGAAGTGTGTCCCATGATTAGTGGTCATGTCTGTCAGCACCCTAGGCTTTTAGGTATCTTGAGTTGTCACTTGTCCCTTTTTAAAGTCCTGAGTTGGCCTCATTTCCAGAATCAAATCTCCTTGCTGGCTTCTTTTATAATCTACAGATCCCGCATGTGTCCACCCATCTTCCCTAAGGAGACATACTCGAGAATCAAACTGAAGATAAACCTTTTCTTCTGAAGCCAACAGAGGTAGTCTAACTAAAATCGCCAGGTCAGAAAAAGCTAGAAAGAAGGGAGAAATTAGAATTCCAGTAAATCTGAATTTGGAAACGTTTCTGGGTTTCTGTTTTTGAAAAAGAACTGAGGGGAGAGAACAGGGTGAGCATTTAACTTTTTCGTGCCTCCTGCATGGCAGAGTAACCTGGTCAGAGATCTGTCCTGCTTAGCCCTGTCTGGAAAGTGAAAGGAGGAGGGAGCAGATTGCCATGCTTCCAGCATAATATGGCCTGGTGTTCCTTCATTCTGGCTGGATTCAAGCCCAGTTAGATGAGCTGGGGCCCGACAGGCACCAAGTGACCAGCCCTTAGCCAGCCTTTCCCCAGCGTGTTCGATGATTTGGCCTTGACAGGATGTCTCTGTGGCATCTAAGCTCAGAGCAGCTGATAAGCCTCACTCAGTGGATCCCTAAGGCACCAAGAAAGATAATCCCAACTCCTAGCCCTAGGTTTTTCCTACTAGAAAAAACACAAATATCCCCTAAACCTTGCTTTTGCTGTTGGCTCTAGGGTTAAAAGTGAAATGGTCCCTGCCACTGAGAAGCTTACCGGTGACTTGGGACTCAGATGTGGGTATGGGGCAGGTAGACACACAAAATCAAAGAATTCTGATTTTTCAAAATTCTGGGAGGAACTGAAATAGCTGGGAGGGACCCTCGAGGTCATCAGTCCAATCTTTCATTAAAGGAGAGGATACTGAGTTCCAAAGAGCTTAAGTGACTTGCTCAAGGTCAAAAACTGAATGAGACAGAATTCAGATTTAATCACGGGCTGGCCAGTACAGAATTCTTTCATTAGACCACCTACCACTTATTGAAGAAGTACTGTATGCTAAGTACTTTCTAATTACACTACTGTATTTAATCCTCATGACAGCTTACTTAGGTAGATATATTACAAATCCCATTTTAAAGAGGAAGAAATAAAGTTGAGAGAGAGAGAGAAGTAAGTTTTTCCAAGTCCATCCAATGAATGAATAGCACCAGCATTTGGGTCCACTTGCACCATCTGGTTTCAAGTTCATCCTCTGAAATGCTCCTCTGGGCAGTCTCTCCAACATTAGCTGCCTCTTTCTTTACTCCTATTGGTGAGAATGCACCAAAGATGGAGAATATAATACAAGTCATGTAAGCTTCCCGTCCCACTGTCTTTCTTGGGGGCCAGTGGTTTTGCACCCTAACCCGGAGTCCTTGAGAGAGCCTGCTTGGAAAAGAGGCATGCTATGGCCTAGAGCAGAGACAATCTCCTTTTAAATACTCTTAAACTGCTCAGGATTCCAGAGACAGAGTTCACTGTATTTAAGCAACTTCAGGCCATGAGTGGACACTGAGCATTGCAAGAGAGTGGTATATGTCCTACAAAAGGACTCAGCCTCTCCCCACTGGGCACCTGAAACCTTGCAATTGATCCTAGAGTATTGAATGGGCCAGAGAACTTAGTGCCGTAGAAAGAACACAGACTTTTGATTGAATCTTGGCTTTGAATTTTTCTCTGACCCAAACATTTACCTTTTTGTGTGTGTTCAGTGATCTCAGGAAGAGGCATTACACGCATACCATCCTGAGAGAATGCCCAATGAAGAGACACTTGGAGCAGGAATGGGAATAATTAGGAGGGCTTCCTTTAGTAGGTGAGATTATAAACAACTTTGAAAGTCCTAGACCACGCTCACCCTGGAAAATACACAGATGCCAAGGTGACCGCAGAGACAACCAGCAAATCCCCATCCTTCCGGTACCCCTCACAGAAGCCTCCACCTCACCTGGGCTCAGCCTCCTTGGCTCCCACTTCAGGCCTTTGGGGAAAGGTTGACATTAACTAACAAAGGGATTCTTTGAAGAGCCTGGGAGGCCAGAAGGAAAAGCACAAACTGGACTCCCCATCTGTCTGCTCGGCTGTTGTGTAAGAGCTGGAAGGGGAAGAGGAGTGGCTGGGGTAGGGTGGCTCACAGTGGCCACAGTTAGTCCCCCTGCTGCCGAAGAGCCAATTCTGCTGATGGGCTGGGCCTCTCCCACAGGTTTTCCCTGGGACTAGACAAAAGAGGGATAGAGAGCAGGAAAAGGGTGGAGGCCTCAAATAAAAATTAATTAACACTATCTATTTTTCTTTCTTTTTTTAAAGGTAATCTCTTAATCCTAAAACCTGGGATTCATGTGTGCCCTTTGGTCTATAACCAAAAAGGGAAGGGTCAGGAGGAATCCATCATATTCAAGGTTTCACGTGTTAGATTTCCTTTTCTCAATGGCTCTTTGTGTGGCAGTCTCCTGTCAGGTGAAATAGACCTTTGACACTCTGAGTAAGATGAGGCAACCATCGGGTGCCTGGGTGGCTCAGTGGGTTGAGCCTCTGCCTTTGGCTCAGGTCATGGTCTCAGGGTCCTGGGATTGAGACCCACATCTGGCTCTCTGCTCAGTGGGGATCCTGCTTCTCCCTTTTTCTGCCTGCCTCTCTGTCTACTTGTGATCTCTCTCCCTGTCAAATAAATAAATAAAATCTTTAAAAAAAAAAGAAGAAGAAGAAGCAACCATGGCCAAGGTGAGCCATCACCAGGAAGGCTTTGACATGAAGAGACTGGGAACTGCAGGGAAGTTGGCATCCCAGAATTTGAGTTAATAAGGGAGAGGACTGCAGTCATCTCTCAACTGCCATCCAAATCACTCTCTACCCCATGGGTAGATCTTTCTCCATATCCCATTATGCCCCACCTTTTCTCTGTTTCCATCAAGTCACCATTTTAAGGACTAAGAAATGAGAAGTCCTGAAGTTTGAAGGTCCTTCCTGAGCTCTTTTTGTCTAAACTCCTATGCAATGAAGATAGGAAAGGCTTTGCTCGCTGGTCTTCATTGTCTGGAAGTGGGAAGAGAGGAAGAACAGAGGTAGCTGTATGGGAAGTGTGAAGAGCCATTTAAAGCCAATTGGAAAATGGGAAGATACTCCCATTGTTCTTTATGTAGGCAAGTGGCACCACCATTCACTTAATTGTTCAAGCCAGACACTTGGGAGAGCATCACTAATTCCTTTCTCGTGTCCACTAAACCTACACAGCCAATGATCTAGGCCCCTATCATCTCATGCCTGCATTATTGGAATGTTCTTCATTTATCTCTTCTAATACATTATCGTTCTTCACTCTCACTTGCAAAGCACAGCCAGAATTTTCTTTGTAATACACAACCAGATCAAGTTTCTCTTCTGCTTCAGTGGCTCCCTACAGCTTTCAGAATGATTTCCAAACTCCCTAGTTACAGTATTAAAGGCTATTCTTGGCCATCAGTCCCCTGCCTCTCCTGTCATATATCCGCAGTGCTCAAAGCCTACCCTGAACTAGTATGATATGCTCCAACTTGCCTCCTGACCTTCGTATGTTCTGCCTGGATCACCTTTCTCCTCACTCTGGCTAACTCTTCTCTGTTCTTCTGGTCTCCAGTTGATTGTCCCATCTGAAGGGCAGCTTTTCTGACCCATCTTATACTGAATTAAGTATTTCTTCAATGGACTCCCATGACCTCTTATTTGCCTCTATTACGACAATTATCCTCTTGGCCCATTACTAGTCTGTTTTTTAAATTAAGCTGTAAGATTTTTAAAGAGGCTTGTAGAAATAGGGTGGAAAGGCCACCTCCATGCTTTTAATTTGCATGAGCTCACCTGTAATGGTCATATTAAAAAGAGAGAGGAAGAATGAGGGAGGGAGTAAGCAATTGTTATTTCAAAAGTACTCAAGCAATCCTGAGTGATTTCCATGCAGCACCAAACAGCACACATGGGCCCCCACATAGTAAATCTTAGTGAGATGAATGTGAATGTCTGCTCAGAAATTTTGTTTGTTTGTGTTTGCTTCCTTTTGGATCACATGGCCACTGAACCTAATCCACACGCATCTTCTAGTGCCTTCCAACACTGGAAGAGGCACTGGTGATGTTGGAGTTAGGGAGACACTGAATTTCAGTCTCTAACACAGTTTATACCTACGGTTTTTTCAAGGGTGATCTATGATGCTATATTTGATTTTTGCTTTTTGTGTGCTTTTAGAACAACAGCTCGTCCCCTTTCTCCTGGCAACTACATCCTTGCCCCATTTATATGGCTTTTTTAGGAGTTATGTTTTCCTCTGAACTAGGGCAACAAATATCTTCTCCAGGATTAGTATGTTTGAGATCCAGATAATTAAAGCCTTCTTCTCTCTTGGGAGTGAAGTGATCAGATGAAAAACTAAAGGGCCATATTTTCAGCACATGGAAAAAGCTATTCTGCTGGAATACATGAGATGAATAGAGAGGTAACCTAAAGTGGCAAAGGCTGATTCAGCAGGTGTGTGCTCCTTGGAGGGTCATGAGCAAGGGCTGGGTGGTGGTAGTGGTGGTGGAGATGGGGAGACTGTTAATTGGGCATGTTTTCTTGGTGCTGATCTTAGGCATATAAGGAAGGATGGAAATCCCTGGTAAGCTTTAATCCTGAGTCTGTGTGATTCTAAGAGGTATGAGACTAGGTGGAGGCCAGTAAATGTGAAGAATGAGAGCTGTCTTGGGAGGGAGAAAAAGGTAAAAAGGGAGAACAGTGAGGGAAGATGTGAGATAACTGAGTTAGTTGGGACAGGAAATGAAGTGGGTGAATTAAGATAGAAATATTGAGCTTAATAGCTAACCTACGCAGAACAATTAGGAAATGGAGGCAGTTGTACCTTGGAGAGTTTAATGACTCCAAAGGTATGCAGCTGCTAAAGCAGAAGAGCCCAGATTTGAGCTGTGATCTCTGTGACTTTAAGGTCCACGCTTACCAGTCATCTCATCTAATCCCTTCTTATGACAGATAGAGACAATGAGACTGAGAGGTGAAGTGACTTGCCTTAAGACACCAAGATATTCTAGTAAAACCAACACTAGGACCACCGAATCTCAGTTATATTCCCCTTCTAGGCTATTCATTGCTATTGTAATCTGAGAGGAAATGGGGAGTTATTGAATCCCTACAAGGCTCTGAAAGAAACTCTTCCTTCCCTTATGCCACTGTCATCTCCTTGGTAAACAAGAGAGGATAGTGACAAGGTGTCACAGGGAGGGAGACACTTGGAAAATACAAATCCTTCTATTGGGAGATTCCAAGCAATTCTTTACTTGTTGATTTAGGAAGGTAGGGCAGGATTAATTTGAGCTCAAAGGATCAGGGTAAAAATAAAGTATAATTATTATTATAATAATGATAATCATTTATTAATCTGTAGATTCTATACAGATACTACTCCACCTTCAAGTAGCTTACGTGTTATAATAGGGGATAAGCCAGTGATGAAGCTATGGATTGGAAAGGAGGAAACAACTGGCACAGTGATGGACAGAAGGCAGACAGGCAAGCTGGAGAAAGAAAGCGTCCTGCTTTGGTAGTGATGGAAGGTTGAAGATAGTCTGACAGGCAAGCAATTTTATAGTAGGTTATAAACTATTCATATGATGGAAGATTTTTCAGTGGGGCCCAAATTTTTAATTTTCCTTATTAGGAGCAAAATATAAGAATGTTAAGTGAACTGCCTAAGATCACACAGCTTGTCAGTGACAGAACTTGGATAGAACTTTCGTCTTTTGGGGCTTAGTTCTGTGCTAGTCCGATAAGAGCCCAAGCGGGTGCTGGAGAATGCAACAGGTTGTAGAGAAAGACCGGAAGAAAATATGTTGGGATATAGGTCAAAGGGGCTAGCCCAGTAGGATCAGATGCCCATCTCTGCCTTCCATCCACACCCTCCCCACAATACATTTCAAAAAATGTAATTGCACCCAGGTGTGAGAAGGAGCCTTTACACCTCCATATGTGGGGCTGTTTTAAATCAAACTGGCTTATGAGAATGGTAGGGAAATTGTAGGCTCACAATAAGAAATGTGGTCCCATTGAAGCTTTTTAATTTTTCAGAAGCAAGAATCCATATAAATGAGGAAGAAAGTAAAAGACACCATGAGCAAATGCTTTCTAGTGATTGTGCAACTATTATGTGCTAATTCCATATAATTTCACACTTGAATCTCACAACTCCCTCCATTCCACACACCTTTATTTGTGACCTACCATGTATCAAGCACTGTGCGGGGCCCTGGAGGTTTACGGTTAAGCAAAATACACATTATCTTTGCCTTGATGGAGCTTAGATTGAAATACTTACATTGGTTCAAGAAAGAAGACCTTTGGCACTTCCACAAAGGTGGTTAGTTAAAACTGAGACCTTCACATAATCTAGGACACTCACAGTATTAGTGAAAGGATAGACTTAAAGCAAACAAACAAAACAACTGCCAGCAAGTAAAGGGAGATAGAACACTTATTCGTCTTAGTCTGGATTCTGGTGGAGGGAGGTAAGAGCCCCTGAAATTTTATAATTACATAACTTTAAAGAATTTGAGTTTTAAACATCTATGACCTTAGGCAGGAAGCAGCATAAAAGGTGGTCTTATGTTCATATCTTAGGCAAGAGCAAAAACAGAAATTCTCTGGAGGGACAGAGAGCCTTCCTTTCACATCTACATAAACATGGATGTAATCCAGGCTTCCACAAATTTCCACAAATAAAGCCACAAATAAATGACTTATCAAGATGTGCTGATAATTTAACATTATCAAACACAGAAAAAAGCAAGTCATTAGGAGCATTAAAAAAAAAACAAAATCAGACCTTAAAAATTTTAGACCCCTGAGAACTTCAGTAACAGAATGAGATGAAAAGGCCCATAAGATAAATATATTTAAAATTATTAAAGACACAAAATTAGGATTGACAAAAATGGGACCAAAAATGCTTTAAAAAACTAGAAAATTATAAAAAAGAACAAAATAAAATTTTTAGAAGAAAAAAATACACTCAGATTAAAATGAATTAAGTAGATTAGAGGCTGCTGAAGAGAGAATTAATAAACTGAAAGATGAGGTCAAAAAATTAAAGAAAATGAAGCTCAGAAAGAGAAAAAATGGAAAATTGGAAAGGAGATTAACAGACACAGAGACTGAGAATACCAAGTTATATCTACTATGGGTTTTAAAATGACAGAATTGAGAAAATAGGGAAGAGAAAATGTTCAAAGACAATTTCCTGGAATCATTAAAGAAATGAATCCTCAGATATAGAGAACATACTGAATAGTTAACACGATGAAGAAGACCCACACCCAGACACAATTTAACTAAACTAAGAATCTTTAAGATGAAGAAAAATATTTTTAACCAGAAACAAAGATATAGAAAGATGTTTTTAAGCATCGAGAAAGCTAAGATACCTTCAGAGAAATGGGAGGTGGACTAATAGCTGACTTAAAACACTAACTATTGGCAATAGAATACTATCTTCAAAGTGATAAGAGATTAACATCATAAACCTAGAACCCTATACCCAGTGAAATTAAGTAGTGAAATTAAGATATTTTTGGATAAATGAAAACTAAGAATTTATCATGAACAGAAACTCACTGGAAGAATTATTAAATTGTATATAAAAAAGAACTAAATCAAAAAGTATTAGAAGGAATTTTGAGCAAAGAAATTGATAAGCCTGTAGGTAAATACATGAATTGACTACTAAACAGGAAAAATAATGATGGTTCTTTGGGAGAGTATAAAGATGGTGAAATTAAAATACTGGGCAAGGGGCGCCTGGGTGGCTCAGTGGGTTAAAGCCTCTGCCTTTGGCTTAGGTTGTGGTCTCAGGGTCCTGGGATCGAGCCCCACATCGGGCTCTCTGCTCAGCAGGGAGCCTGCTTCCTCCTGTCTCTCTCTGCCTGCCTCTCTGCTTACTTGTGATCTCTGTCAAATAAATAAATAAGTAAAATCTTCAAAAAAATACTGGGCAAGTGACTTACATGCTATGAAAAGGTACTGATGGTAGTTAACACATATTCACATAAAATACTAATAGAATTAGAGCATATAGTTTATAAATCAGTAGAGTGGTAGGGAGAAAATAAAGAAACTTGAAGCAAATAAATGGCAGGAAATGAGGACACAGATCTGAAGGCTGTGTAGGAGGAATCAGTTTGGAGTGTAGGGGAACAGGGAAGAAATATAAGGTGAAGCTGGAGAGACAAGCATGGCCCAGATCTTGTAAAGTAGAGTAAGAATTTTGATTTTGATTTTAAAAGGTAGATATTCTTTTTAAAATTTTTTAAATTTTTATTTATTCATGTTAGACAGAGAGAAAGAGAGAACATGAGCAGGGGCAGAGGGGGAGAGAGAGGGAGAGAGAATTCCAAGCAGATGCCCTGCCGAACCCAGAGCCTGACGAGGGACTCAGTCCCACAACCCTAAGACCGGGACACGAACAGAAATCAATAGTCAGATGATCTACTGACTGAGCCACCCAGGTGCTCCAAGAGGTAGATGTTCTTTTTTAAAATAGTGGAAACTGAGTCTCAGAAATTAACTAACTCATTTAAATTTATTCTGCTAAATCAGGGGTAGAGCTGTAGGGTATGTCCAATTCCAAAGCCTTTCCTCATTCCACTATGCCATGCTATAATTGCTGTGAGGACATCTGAAGACAGAGCATCTGACTCAGAACATTGGCAGAGCCAGTAACAATGATAATAATCAGTAACATTTACTAAGCACTTACTATATGCCACAGACCATAAGGACATGCTTTGTCTCATTTAATCCTCTCAACCATGGAAAAGAATTATTATTAGCCCCGTTTTACATATTTGAGAAAACCAAGGTTTAGATGCTTTTAATGACTAACAAAGCAAGTGACAAAGCAAGCTATGAACCCAGATTCATCTGTATCCACAATACAGGGCTAGAATTTCTGGCCTTGAATACCTAGCCTTGAATCTGTTCCATTGACATAAGAACTCCTCATTTTTCTTTACTCCTGTCCAAACTTTATGCAGATGGACACACTGTTTATGGACTTATAGTAATATAGCATAACAATGGTATGTGTCTCCTTTCTGTACATGTAAAATATTCTACTGAGTTGAGGTCATTCATCTGCTTCATTACCCCTTTCTTGCTGGACATTGCAAACACCCCTCTCCTATAACCTCAACATCTCCCTCTTAATTAGCCCTTTCCTCTGAACATGTGAACAGACTTTCATCTCTCCTATCCTACAGTTAGGGTACTAAACCTACTCCCCTATCTTTCTCCTTCCCTTTTCTATCAAGTTTTCTGAGTAAGTATTCCTGCTTAGTCTCCACTTCATTATTCATGTGTGCCTCGATCTACTGCAATCTAATGTCTTCCATCCTGTCTCCCACTTTCCTTGGACAACCTCATCCAAGAGCATGTCACAGGTACCTTATTTGCTGATGACCCACACCCAGACTTCTCCAGGAGTCCAAGGGCAAAGCCCAGGTTGGAGATCAGTCTTACAACCTGATGACTCTCTCCAGCAGTGTGAGCATCCTGGCAGAAGTAGAGAAGGAGGCATAGTCAGGATTAATCCTGGTTTGTGCTTTGCCTACCATAAGGAAGGGCAAAACTGGAGGGGAACTGAGAATGCTGGTGAATGTGGAAACTAAGACACAAAATTCAAGGCTATGTTCAGATAGGGCCATGCAACGTGGAGATACTCCTCTCCATGTAAGCTAGAAAGGAAGGAAGTGAGGCCAGGGGTGGCTGACCAGGAGAAAATGAAGAGACCAAAAACAGCAGTTATGGGAGTCAATTACAAGCAAATTGGAAGGATAGGAGATTGTATTCAGACAGTAGGATACGACATTTAAGATCCGACATGGTACAGTTTGGGGGCTGGGAAGGACAAGGTGAGTAGGGGTGAGTAGCCAAGGTAAAGTAGAGTCAGTGAGATCTAGACATCTACATAAATACAGACGTCACCCAGAATGACAGTTTGACATCAAGTAGAAAGTCTGGGCTACAAGCCAAAATTCTCACCAAATGTGGGGAGGGACCAAGAGATGAGTCAGTACCTGTCAATGATAAGAGAGGGCAATAATATCACATGGACAGGAAGAATAAACCTCAAAGGGGAAGATTTGTGCATGAAGATGGAGAGGCATCGGTTTGCACTCAACAGTGGCAGTGCTTAGCCTCTCTCTGAACTCTTGGTCTCCCTTTAGACCACATATGGAACAACTCTTCCCATCTTCTTGAAGATTCCATGCTCGTTCACACCTGGTCTTTCTAATGCTCCCTATTTCAGTGAGGATCAGTGCTCCTTATCCACTGGTAGAAACCTAGCATTCATCCCAAACATCTTTTCCTCCCTCACTTCTCTCCCAGTCCATCTCCAAATCCTGTTAACTATCCATTGAATCTCTCTGGAATCCATCGGTTTCTCTCCATCATTACTATCATCCCCCAGGGCTGAGGTTCCATCAGTTCCTGGCTGGTCCACTGCCATGACTGTCTCTCCGCTGAAATCTCATCCTTGCCCTGCCGTCACGGTCATACATCTCACCTTCATGCGCAGCTTAGTCTGATCTCTTCCCAACTCTTGGCACGCCATCATACTCTTTCTTGAAACTCTTCAATAGAATTGTGTTGTTCGAAGGATAGAAGTCAGAGCTTTCACATTCCCCAGGGTACCTCCCCTCCCCAATCTCATGCCACACCTTGTTCCTCTCCACTCTCTGACTCTGGCCTCACTGGCTTCCTTCACTCTTGAAGGCTCAGGACCCAACTTTGCTTAAGCTTTTCTCTCTGTCCTGAATATCGTTCTTCACTCCAGATCAAGCACCATCAGGTCTCTGCTCCACATATTCTGATGGCAACACGTAACTCTACTTGGTAGCGTGAGCCACTGATGTGTTTTACCTAGAGTTGTGGGGTTATATGATTGATATCCTTCTTCCCCTATTGCACTGTAAGTGTGACAAGGACAGGGGCTCTCTGATTTTATCACCACTTCCTCTTGATTCTTAGTATAGAGCTCGGCTATGTGTAGTAGACAAGTTGTGCCACCCAGACCATCTTCAAGGAAGAACTCACTGCCCATCTGTGGAGAACATGGCCAGCAGACAGCCGCCAACAGTCAGTAATGTGAGGGTCTGTCTCAGTTGTAGATGGTGGCATCCCTGAGAATTGTACCCTTTGGGGGGCAGTCTGTTCAGTAACTGAGTGAGGCGTAGTGGGTTGAGTAGTGATCCCCAAAAGATACATCCGTGTCCTAACCCCCTAAACCTGTGAATGAGAACTTCGTTGGAAAAAAAGAGCCTTTGTGAATCTAATTAAATGAAAGCTCTCAAGATTGGATCATTTTGGAGTTAGAATAGGCCTCAGATCCAGTGAGGGATGTTCTTTTTTTTTTTAAGATTTTATTTATATATTTGACAGACAGAGATCACAAGTAGGCAGAGAGGCAGGCAGAGAGAGAGGAAGGGAAGCAGGTTCCCCGCTGAGCAGAGAGCCTGATGCGGGACTCGATCCCAGGACCCTGGAATCATGACCTGAGCCGAAGGCAGAGGCTTTAACCCACTGAGCCACCCAGGTGCCCCGAGGGATGTTCTTATAAGAGAAATGCAGAGGGAGACTTGAGACTTGGACACACGGAGGAGGTCTGTGGAGACAGAGGCAGAGACTAGAGTGTTGCTGCACATGTCAAGGAGTGCCTGGAGCCACCAAGACCTAGAAGAGACAAGGAAGGAATCTCTGCTGGAGCCTTTGAAAGGGGTCTGCCCTGCAGACACCTTGATGTTGGACTTCAGGCTTCCAAGACTGTGAGGGAATAAATTTCTGTTTTGTGCTTTGTTATAGGAAACTAGCACCCAGGGGCATAAAGGCCAGCATTTGGGCCACTGTGGCATGACTAAGGAATGTTCCCCACTCCAGAGTTCCCTGTAGGGTCCCAAGGTCCTATCAGGCCTGCATCATGGTCAACTTTTTCTTCTGTCCACTTTTGCTTTCCCCTGGCCTCCTTTAGCAGATTTCCAATCTCTAATAAGCATCTCATACTTCAAATTCTATCTCACAGACTGCTTCCAGGGAACCCAGAGTGACACAAGATAGTAAGGTAGTTGTTAAATGAGTTAGTTAAGTAGACAGTGAGTTCCTGGAAGGCAAGAATTATGTCTTATTCACATTTACAATCATAAAACTTAGCACAGTGTCTCACAGAAAATACACATTCAATAGCCATTTGTTAACTAAAAGAAAGAATGCATGAACATGTAAATAGATTGAATCGAATCTAGAGATTGAAAAGAATTCTGGTAAAATGCTTTTGTGTATTTCTTGTGAGCCTACACTGAGGAAAGAAGCAAAGAAGGAAGAAAGGAAGGAAGGGAGGGAGGGAGGAAGTGTGATTGATTGTTGCTTGTCATGAACTCAGCCAACCATTGCCATCAGGCTCTTTTGTGGATGGGGATGGAGAGGACACAATCTCCACAAAGGATAGCTTTTCCCCCTTGAGGGCAACATCTTTGTTCTTGCAGAGCTAAGACTCACCCTATCAACGTGAAGAAATCATTTCACCACCCTGCCCCTAGCCATGCTGACATAAATCCTTACAGATAAATGTTTTTAGTGTAAAGAGCAAAAATAAAACAGAAGGGACATGTTCAAACAAGGCAATGGAATGTGGGTAAAGGAGAAAGAATTGCCACTATCTTCAACAGTTGAAAAGTCTCTGTGAAAGAGACAGAATTCCAGAACTGCTTTCTATCATAGCATGTTTCAGAACAGGATCCTAAAGGTCATCTCCTGCAGGGCCTTCTTTTATAGGTGAAAATCAGAGAGAGCTAGTGATCTGTTCAAGTTTCTGCTACTAGGTCAGTGGCAAAGAAGAGGCTAGAACCTGGGTTTCTTTCCCATAAATCCTAATGAGTCATAGGAAGAAAGGAATGAAAGAGGATAAGGAGGTGAGGGTAGAGGGGGGTACTGGCAAAATGGACAGGGTTTTAGCATATGAAGAGGGAAGAAAATAATTGGGCTCTGGCCAGGTGCTTTGGAGAGATGGTATCATTTATTCCCTACAACAATGACGTGAGGCAGAAATGATTATCTTCATTTTATCATCTATGGTGGCAAACTCAAAAACACTGGTGACTTCCCAAATAAATGGCGGAGCTAGGATGCAAACTCTAGTGTATCTGACTCCCCAAATCATACTTTGCCAGGACAACAGTTTACAAGGGAGAAGAGCAAGATTAAATTGGAAAGGCAAGTGAAAGAATGCTGCTAGGTGGGTTACCTGGGGGGAGACTGGAAAGGAGACCAGGAGTGAGGTTTGAGTAACTAAGGAGTCCCCAGGAAAGTCAAAAAGCTCATGCTAATAGTAATAGGGCAATGGAAGCTGTCTTCTTGTCCCCAAATATCTAGGGAAAAACAGAAGATGTCAGCAGTGTCTGTGTCTGAGTTTGAGGGAAGGCTTGGTATTAAAAGGGGAACACAGGGAAGGTAGAGGGGACCTGATTGTCCCTGTGGGGAGATGCTGTCACTCAGAAGTGTTAAGGGCATGACTCTGCAAATGACAAGAAATAGGGAGATGTGCAAGATGGTATCAGTGAAGGAGGGAAGAGGTTGGACAGGCAGAGAAAAGGGCTATGAGGGGCTCTGAGTGATGACTGAGAGGTTTCCTCCTGGAGGAGCCCAGCAACCCAGCATGCCACTCATGGTGACTGGGAAGTGGTTCCCAAGAGGCTAAGAAAGGCCTGAAATGGGAGGACAATGTGTTTGAATTCATAGCTGATGAGAACTAGAAAGGACAGTGAGGGTCACTGAGACCAACTCAATAAAGTGGTGTTTTAGAAATCTTTTGTAGTTGTTATTATTTTTTTAAAGATGTTTATTTGTTTATTTATTTATTTAAGAGAGAGAGAGTGAGCCCAAATAGGGGGAGAGAAAAAGGGAAAGGGAGAGAGAGACTCTCAAGCAGATGCCCTGCTGAGCCGAAACAGGGATCCATCTCACAACCCTGAGATCGTGACCTGGGCCGAAATCAATAGTTGGACACTCAGCCAATAAGCCACCCAGGTGCCCCTAGAAATCTTTAATAAGAGTCAACACATTCTTTTCCAGCTGTGATGGAATAGCTCATAGCAGGCCAACACACCCGCTGAGAACAACTAGAAAAGCCAGGCAAAATGCAGATTCTCTCTCTTTGAATCTCTTCTCTCAGACTTTCTCTGAAGGCACTGGGGATCCATCAAGCATCTAGGACTTGAGGGGCCACATCCTATAAAGAGAGGAAGCTTATTGAGTTTGAAGTTGAGCCCAACTTTCTACACACTGGGCATTTTTGGGGTATTGGTATGGGGCAAGAAGTAAAGAAGTGGAACAGAGAGGGTGCTGCTAAGAGGCAGAGAATCAGAAGAGCTTAAGGCAACCTCATGAGGTGGAGAGGTACAAATGGAAATCTCTCCAAGGTGGCCAGGACTTGAGGGCTAAGGCCCAGGAGAGAAGTGGGCCTGACACCCAGCTCTGATCCCTGAGGCCTTTACTGTCAAATCTGTGTACAGAAGAGACTAAGTAGTCAAATGGAAGAGACTGAGAGTCAGGAAAAAGCTTTTAAGAGTGTCTCAGTCTATGGGACAAAAATTGGGATTCAGTATCTCCTCAGGGATGGGGAACAGACCTTGGGTTCTCAGTGGGGACCCATAAAGATCTACACTCTAAGAATGAGAGCAAACCCGCTGTAGATAGAATCTTACCAAGACTGCAAATAGATCTCAAGTCAACTTAATTCATGTTGGGTTGAGGAGCTCTGATTCCCAGTTACCTGCCAGGGGATAAAGCAAATCTTTTCTAAAGAGGAAGCATCATTCAGAACCTCTACAATATTCAATGCACAATATCCAATATCCAACAAATGATTATCAGACATAGGAAGAAACAGAACAAATGGAAAAAACAGAAGAGGGGAAATAGACACATAGGCGATCCAGATAGGAGTTAATCCGGCACAGATTTAAAAATACCTATGACTATATTCAAAAGAATGGACAACAAAACAAATAGTCCTACCATAGAAACAGAAGGCTTAAAAATATCAAATACAATCCTAAATCTGAAAAATACAATAACTGAAATTATGACATGGATAGTGCCAAAATCAGATAGAACACAGTCAAAGAGAGGATTAGCATGTTGGAAGATAGACCTAGCTAGAGACAGACCGTAGACTATGTGTAGATGGCCCAGTGCTTGCTAAGATCACGTTCCCAAACACTGGCATGCCAGCTTTGGCTTCAGGCTCTGCTTTGGGGGTGCCCCAGGTTGAGACCCAAATGAGCTCTGTTTACCATGAGATCATCACTACTGGGCCGGCCAGGGGGGAGGGGTAACTCCAGCTGCAGCATTACAGAAACAACATATCTTCAGAATATTCTCTTCCCCCTCTTCCTAAGGCCAAACATGGTTGGGGACTAGATCTCAAAAGGGATATCCTGCCAGATTGCCACCTCCAGCCCCAAGCCTTGAGGTCTTATTGGCAGTAACCATCAAAGGAGATCCCACATGAGAGGTTGTTTGAAACCAGCTAGCTGTGCAGACATATGGGCTTATACCGGGAATTATGCATAGATGATGTTTTAAATCACCTAACTGTTGCAGGGAGACCCCGTACTGGATGAGTCTTCCCAGCTGTAGGTCACTCTAGACATTACTTAATGATGCTTGTTGGGAACAGGCATCTAATTTCCCAAGTGTTGTGTGCCAGACATGTCACATTCCTTTATTTCCTTTAAGTCAAAATAAATCCAATTTTGAGCATCCCGTCTTGTTAGGATGGTGGCAAATGCCATCTCTGTCCCTGTGGGCAGCACAGGGTGGTGGTGACAAGCCCAGATTCTGAAGCCTGACCCTTGGGTTTGAAATCCAACTCTGCCACTTATGAGCAGAGCTTACTCTGCTTCTCATGAGCATCTGTGTACTATTATTATCCCCACTTTACATGACAAATACCTTCTTGGTTAGCTTGTGGTGAGGATTAGTGAGTAAATATGTGTAGAAGGCTTTAGAACGCTGCCTGGTATTTTAACCACATTACCTGGGGTAAGGTAGGGTGAGGCTAGACATACACCAAGACAGAGAAATTGGGAAGAATTTCCAGGTGGTGTTGGGCTCCCAGCTCCCTGCCAAGAACACAGCAGGCTGTGCAGGGCTGCTTGGGGAAGCAGCGGGGCGGGTCATGAGACAAAGGTGGGAACTATGGGCAGGTCCCTCTGTTGTGGCTTTGGAGGGAAAAAACAGGCAGGGCCGGGCAAGCAGGCTTAGGAATGGGTAGCTTGAATCATTTCACAGGGTTCTGAGGCAGAGCAGTTGCCCTAGAGCCTAGCCCTGGACAGTTAGGGTAGCTGGAGGTTGGTCTGGAATTCGAGAGCCTGATCAAACAGGCGGTTGGGGTTAGACATACTCTACTACTCAGGAAGGAGAGCTGACTGGCTTCTAGTCAGGGCCTGAAAACTGGGTCGAGACAGCATTTTTTGAAAACTGTATTATGCCTGGGACATAGAAAGTTCTCAGTGATGGCCAATTCATAAGCAATTATGACTCAGGGTCAGAGGTCAAGAGGGAGGTTCTCACACTCTGACCCCCTCCCAGGAATGCTGTGACAAATTATCACAATGTAATGACTTAGGACACAAACTGATTATTTCCCAGTTCTGGAAGTCAGTCATCTAAAATGGGTCTCACGGGGCTAAAATCAAGGTGTCCAAAGGCTTCATTCGTTCTGGAGACTCTAGGGTGAAATCAGTATCCATATTTGGCCAGATTCTAGAGGACACCTGCATGCGTGGGCTCAAAGCCCTGTCCGTCCTTTGTGTTCAAAGCCAACAGCATGGCATCTTCAAGTCGCTCTGTAACTATGACTCTCCTGCCTGGGCCTTTTTCTTTAAGAACCCTGGTTTTGGGGTGCCTGGGTGGCTCAGTGGGTTAAAGCCTATGCCTTTGGCTCAGGTCATGATCCCAGGGTCCTGGGATGGAGCCTCACATCAGGCTCTCCTCTCAGCAGGGAGTCTGCTTCCCTTCCTCTCTCTCTTCCTGCCTCTCTGCCTACTTGTGATCTCTGTCTGGCAAATAAATAAATAAAATTTAAAAAAAAAAAAAAGAACCCTGGTTTTCTTGAGCCCACCTGGATAATCCAAAAGAATCTCCCTATCTTGGGACACCTGGGTGGCTCAGTTGGTTAAGCAGCTGCCTTCGGCTCAGGTCATGATCCCAGCATCCTGGGATCGAGTCCCACATCGGGCTCCTTGCTCAGCAGGGAGTCTGCTTCTGCCTCTGCTTCTGTCTGCCTCTCTGTCTGCCTGTGCTTGCTCTCGCTCTCTCTCTCTCTCTCGCTGACAAATAAATAAATAAAGTCTTTAAAAAAAAAAAGAATCTCCCTATCTCTAGGTCCTTAATTTACTCTTGTCTGCAAAGTCCCTTTTGCAGGGGTGCCTGGGGGGCTCAGTCAGTTAAGCATCTATCTTCAGCTCAGGTCATTATCTTGGAGTCCCAGGATTCTGACCCTCATGGGGCTCCTTGCTCAGTGGGGAGTCTGCTTCTCCCTCTGCCTCTCACATCACTCATGCTCTTTCTCACACTCTCTCTCTCAAATAAGTAAATAAAATCTTTTTAAAAAAATTTTTAAAGTTCTCTTTGCCATGTAAAGTAACATAGTAGGTTCTGGGGATTGGAACATGGATTGATAGATCACTGGGGGAATGGATCTTGTTCTGCCTACCCAACACAGCCACCACTGCTGTCTTCATGATGTAACTCCACGTGGTCCTTGACGACAGCTTCGGCACCATGACTAAGCCCACGAACCTCTGTGGAGGCTGAGAGTCCCCAAACCTCCCTGGTGTATCCCAAAGCCATCTGCCTCTGAGGTTCTCCTACTTCCCAGCTCTTCTCCACTTGCTATTCTCATAGGATTCTATCAGTTTCCCTGTCTTGGGGACTCCACCCCCTCTCACGCTCTGACTTTTTCCAGCTGAATCATCCAAGGAGCTTCTCAAGCTTTTGGAAAATAATAGACAGGCAAGGATCTGCTTTTGAGGGGCACCTGGGTGGTTCAGTTGGTTAGGAGTCTGCCTTCAGCTCAGGTCATGATCTCAGGGTCCTGGGATCGAGCCCTGCATCAGACTCCTTGCTTGATGGACAGCCTGCTTTTCCCTCTCCACTGCTTGTGTGCTATCTCGCTCTCTATAAAATAAATTAAGTAAATCTTAAAAAGTGGAAGGGGGGTCTGCTTTTGACTCAACAACAAGAACTTCCCCAGAACTGTGGAGCCCAGGTTAAAATAAAACGCCATTGCGCAATCCTGCCAACCTTCGCTGGGATTGCTTGTCCAATGTCTGCCTTCCTCACTAGACTCAACCTCTGGACAGCAGAAAGTGTGTGTATCCCAGTCCTAGCACAGAGTAGATCATCAAGAGACCAAAAAAGTCACCCTGGGTGCCTTTCAGTTCAAACAACCTACACTGTTCTTCTATCATCTAATTACTCTTATTATTCTCAAAGGAGGAGCCACCCTGACTGCCTCATCATGCTGTCTCTCCGTCCTCCAGTGTTCCTCTCTGGGATGGTAGATTATGCAGCAGGTCAGAAAACTGAACTAGGGGTAGTGGGGAGAATTTCCCCCCTTCCCACAGCTGTGGAAGCCAAATGCTTTGTGCAGGGCTGCTTGAATTTTAATTTTAAGATTAATTTTAAGAGAGGAGCACTGAGAAAGGCTCCCATCTATCCATCTGTCATCCATCCACCCTTCCATCCATCCATTCATGCATCCATCCATCCCTCCTTCCAGTATTACTGGTACTTAGTATGTGCAGAGGGTGACAGAAGGAGCGATACTTACAGAGTACCTACTATGTGTCAGATACTGTGCTGTGCCATTTATGTGCATTTTTACCAGAGTTTTGTGGCAAAGCCTTACTAATAATATACTGAATTTGATTTGTATGATTTTCATACTGTTCAAAATGCTTTCCCATGTCTATCCCTACTTGAATTTCATGAACCTGGGTGTGATAGATATGGCAGATACAATCATTGGTATTTCAGAGAGACAGGGACTGCTGTACAGAGAAGCGGCTACACAGTCATGCAATTGATCAGGTTGAAGGGAGGGCTCTGGAATCCTACTCCAGCAATTCTTCCCTCCCATCCTCTGTGCTCCTCCTGGTTTCCACAGCCTGCCTTTCATATGTTCAACTCGCCCTTTCTTCGACAGAGAAACCTTGACACCTCTCCAGGCACTGTACATAAACAAGTACCCCCCAAAATATATACACCCGCATGTGCAAAGATGAGCACATATTTACACACAAGCACACACTCGTGCACAGATATTTGTACACACACACCCATACACATATGGGTACCCTCCCTTCCTCTAGAGAGAACTCATTTATATTCCAGAGAAAAGGGCTCTCTCCTCTCGCCCCCTCCCCCATACTCTTTAGTCCATCTCCTCTCTCTCCTTTTCCAGATGCCTCACATACTTTTGAGTTTCTGCTCCTTGACCCTTACACATTGTCCCGTAAGGAACTGGGGCATGGGGAACAGGTGTGTTACTAAGATTCTCTGTGAGTCACCAGTCAGAATGGCTAAAATTAACTAGTCAGGAAATGACAGATGCTGGCAAGGATGCAGAGGAAGGGGAACCCTCCTATACTGTTGGTGGGAATGCAAGCTGGTGCAACCACTCTGGAAAACAGCATGGAGGTTCCTCAAAAAGTTGATAATAGAGCTACCCTAAGACCCAGCAATTGCACTACTGGGTATTTACCCTAGAGATACAAATGCAGTCATCCGAAGGGGCACATGCATCTGAATGTTTATAGCAGCAATGTCCACAATAGCCAAAATATGGAAAGAAACTAGATGTCCATCAACAGATGAATGGATAAAGAAGATGTGGTATATATATACAATGGAATACTATGCAGCCATCAAAAGAAATGAAATCTTGCCATTTGCAACGACGTGGATGGAACTAGAGGGTATTATGTTTAGCGAAATAAGTCAATGAGAGAAAGACAACTATCATATGATCTCCCTGATATTAGGAAGTGGAGAGGCAACGTGGGGGGTTTGGGGGGGTAGGAAAAGAATAAATGAAACAAGATGGGATCGGGAGGGAGACAAACCATAAGAGACTCTTAATCTCACAAAACAACCTGAGGGCTGCTGGGTGGAGGGGGGTAGGGAAAGGGTGGTGGGATTATGGACATTGGGGAAGGTACATGCTATGATAAGTGCTGTGACGTGTGTAAACTTGGCGATTCACAGACCTGTACCCCTGGGACTAATAATAATACATTATATATTAATAAAAAATTTAAAAATAAAAAAAAAGATTCTCTGTGAGTGAATGAAAAGCCTCTTATTCGGGGGCACCTGGGTGACTCAGTTGGTTAAGTGTCTGCCTTCGGCTTAGGTCATGATCTTAGGGTCCTGGGATTGAGCCCCGCATCAGGCTCCTTGCTCAGCAGGGAGACTCATTCTCTCTCCCCCTTTGCCCCACCCCCGACCTGTGTGTGCTAGCTCACTCTCTCTGCCTCGCAAATGAATAAATAAATAAAATCTTTTTTTTAAAAGTCTCTGATCCAGAGATCTTGTACCAGGATATTAAAAACTGAACAAAAGTTATCTGCCCTAAACCTCTATTGTCTTTTTTTTCTAGACTTGTCTGTACCTGTAATAATGATACTATTCATAACAATAGCCACATTTATTTGGGTGCTTACTCTGTTCCGGCACAGGATGAAAAAGCTGTACTTGACCAAGGTCACCTGGCTGGTAGTAGCGGCCAAGAGAACAGGTGCCTTTGGCCGGGCCGTTCTGCATTCTGGACATCTGCTTTACTGTGCAGCGAGGCAGTGCTGGCTGTTTGGACAAAATGCTGGTGAGCAGGCTCCCGAGTTGTAGGCAGGTGCGCTGAGTCCCAGATGGAGGAAGTCTATAGAAGTGGTAGCTTTCTCTGCACGACATGGTTTGCCACTAGCTAAGCTAATGGCTTTCCCCGCTTTCTGGCCATGAGTTCTCCTGTTACGAGACAAGTGACTTGAGCAATCCTCCATTTGCCAGCCCTAAGAAGATGCCAAGCCTACCGGTCTGCTGTGGCTTTCCCCCCACCCCTCCACAGCACCTGGCCAGTCCCAGACCGAAGTGCCATCAGCAAGAGCCACACGCTGAGCTGGACTCCCAGTGTTGAGCCTCAGTGGGACCCCAGAGTGGGCTAGAGGTAGAGAAATGGAGTGTGCTGGCCAAAGAGGAGACTGAATAGAGCACCATAACCCTGCCCCCGTTTGCTATTTCTCTGCTCCTCCTCCTCCTGATAACATTGATGAAATGCCTCTGTAACTGACCTCAGTAGACATGCATTAAGCCAGAGACCCTAGTCCTGGGCAGTTACAGACAGCATTCACTCCTGTCTCTGTACTTTTTTTTTTTAAGATTTTATTTACATGTTTGAGAGAGAGAGAGAGAGAACACAAGCAGGGGTGGCTGCAGAGGAAGAGGAAGAAACAGACTCGCTGCTGAGTAGGGATCCCAACGTGGGGCTCGATCCTAGGACCCTGGGATCACGACTTGAGCCAAAGGCAGATGCTTAACCTACTGAGCCACGCTTGTGTCTCTGCTTCTGCCTATGCCGTGCCTCCCACTGGAATGCCTTCTCCCTTCTTCTACATCAGCTCAAACCATACTCAAGTCTCAGCCCTTCTCTGAAGTTCTCCCTTCTGTGAACTGACTAACAATTTAGCTCTGGCACAGAGTCTAACAGAGGTTGGACCTCACGACCTGGATGCAACACGATTCAGCAAGTGCAGTATTTGTAAGTGACCTCATCAGTGTTGTGCAAAGGGTTGGTGATGGGGGGCTGGGGTGGATAACTGACTCCTGCCTCATGGGGTTTACAGTCTAGTGGGGAAGACAAATGAAACAAAGAATTTCAAGTATGAGTGGTAAGGCAGGGGAAGTGAAGACCACTTGGATGCCGAGAACGCAGGAAGTTATCTGAACCAAAGGAATCAAGGAAAGCCTGCCAGATTACGGGTTTTCCTACTCTTTAGTCGATTTGTGAATTGAAGTCTTGTCTTCTCTATAAACAGCATATGCTTCAAGACCAATAACTGTGTGCACTATAGCCCTCATGTCCTGCATAGTTGTTCATGAGAAATCATCAGAGAACACTGGCCAGCTTGACCAAGACCCAAGACCCACACGAGCAGTGGCCGCACCAAAAGTAGAATTCAGGAAAATCCTGGGGCTTCATCATGAAGAAAAGGTATGTTTGTATAAATTTTGCTGCCCTGATTCCTTTGCCTTGTTTCCTATCTTAATATCCTCTCTTTGAGCTGCCCAGCGTAGGCCTAGAAGGAATTCCAACCGCAGATAAAAAGCAAATGTGGGTCCTGCATAGGCCTGTAGGAGATTACGCAGCAGAAAAGTGCCAGGACCCTAGAACTGACAGCCTGAGCAGAAGGCAGAAGCTCTGCCTCTCTTCCTGAAAAGTCCTCAATTAATCCTGAACAAAATAATCTCCTTCTATGCTCTTAAAAATCGTACTCTGTGGGGCGCCTGGGTGGCTCAGTGGGTTAAAGCCTCTGTCTTTGGCTCAGGTCATGATCTCAGGGTCCTGGGATCGAGCCCCGCATCGGGCTCTCTGCTCAGTGGGGAGCCTGCTTCCCTTCTTCTCTCTGCCTGCCTCTCTGCCTACTTGTGATCTCTCTCTGTCAAATAAATTAAATCTTTTTAAAAAATCATACTCTGTGCTAAGAAGTGCAGAGGCCCTGGGAGGGTATGCAGGTGCCTGGGCCGTGAAGCGCCTCAAGGACCTTACTGGTGAGTCAGAGAACAAATCCACTCAGAGATAATAACAATAATGACAGTTTCCAATTAGTGCATGTCCCCCAGGGCCAGGTTCTGAGGGCTTTGTATCTGGTGCCCCCTTACCGGCTTCCCTGCCCAGTCTTCCAGAGAAGGTATAAGTATGCCCATATTTAGGATAAGGAAACTGAGGTTTTCGCTTGCTCAAAGCGGTAGCAGGCTAGCTGCTGAGCCAGGATCTGAACCCAGCTTCTGGGTGGGGCTTCACGGCCTGTGTCTGTGTTTCACTGCAGCATGCCGCCCATGGAGGCAAAGGGATTGTTTTCGCTTCATAAAGGAGAAGAAAGGAAGCGCTCCAATAGAGATACAGAAAGTGTCATGGGAGTACAGGGGGGGTCAGATGGCTTGAGAGCAGAGGGGTTAGGAAGGGTTTCATGTGAAGGTAGCAATTTTTAAATACTAATTTTTGTTTTTATTTTTTGGATCCAGAAGGATCCTTGAAGATCAACTAGTTCGGCATTTCTTGGGTGTGGCCAAGATGTTCCTTCATAGTGTGTGTGTGTGTGTGTGTGTGTGTGTGTGTGTGTAGGGGGCATGTAGGGGTGTATGTTTGTATGGGAATCATTTTAAAAGCCTGGGGAAGGTTGTAAATCATATTCCACTCTTGGTGACCCACCAATGCCCATTAGCAAATTAAAGGCTCTGAAAAGTCCTGTGGGAAGGAAATCTGTTCAACCCAGCGTTTCCTGAACCTACTTGATCATGCCGCCCTCTTCTGAAAAACCCTGATGAACATCGCAAGGGATTCCTATTCCTCGGAATATCTGGGTTGTTAAAGCTCATGGTTTTCACCTGCAAAGGGAAGCAAGACCAGAGAGGGTAAACTCTGGGCCTGGGCTCCCAGCAAGACAGGAGTCAGGGCTGGACAGGCACAGATCAGGACTGGAGAGGTTGGGAAGATTCTGACAGACACTGAGACCTGTGCGAGGCAAGGCCTAGAGCCCGGGAAGCTGCCCTTTGGTGTGGAGAAAGATGACGAGGCTTTTTTGTCTTCTGTAAAGTGCCTGAGGAAAGAGGAAGATGGTGAGCTCAGCAGAGGGCTGGCACAGGGGCCAGTGCGGGGGCAGGATGGCAAAGGTAGGGTCAGGTGCTGTCTTTATTCAGTAGCAGGGAGCCACTGAAGGTTTGAGGGCTTGGAAGAGGTATGATCAGATCTGTGCCTGAGGAAAACTTCAGTGAAAATGTGTGCAGGTTAGAAGGGCCAAGAGAAGAGAGAGCATAGACTGGGGAATGAAGGCAGGGAAGAGGCGCTGGGAACTGGACAGAGGAGACGAAGGCGGGCAGCAGAAGTCAGCCAGCTCAGGGACACGAGGCCCGCCTCAAGTAGAGCCAACAAACAGCTACCTTGATGGTGGTGATTTACTCATTTTTTGTTTTGGTTTTTAAGATTTATGTATTTGTTTTGATAGAGGGAGTGAGCTTGCGTGCAAGTGAGGGGAGGGGGAGAGGCAGAGGGAGAGAGAGAATCTTCAACAGACTCCTCACTGAGTGGGGAGTCAGACGTGGGGCTCGATCTCACCACGCTGAGATCATGACCTGAGCCGAGATCGAGAGCCGGACGCTTAACCAACCAACTGAGCCACCCAGGCACCCATCGTTTTGAGTCTTAAAATAATCAGTTAGATTTTTTTGTTTTTAACAGCTTTGTTGATATATGTGTGGTATATGTCACATACCACACAATCCACCCATTTAAAGGATACAAGTCATGCCCTTTAATAGACTCATAGACATGGGCATCTTAAAAAGAAACCTGTACCCTTTACGGGGGTGCTTGGTGTGGAAACTGCTTGAGATTCTTTCTTCCTGCCCCTCCTGCTAGTGTGCTCTCTCCCTTTCTCTCAAATAAATAAGTAAATCTTAGAAGGAAGGAAGGAAGGAAGGAAGGAAGGAAGGAAGGAAGGAAGGAAAAGAAAAAGAAAGGAAGGAAGGAAGGAACCCGTACCCTTTAGTTATCACTTCCCTATTTCTCCATACCCTCCAGCCCCAAGAAGCCACAAACCTACTTGCCATCTCTGTGGGTTTTCCTATTCTGGACATTTAGTGTTAACACACTCGTATAATCTGGATTTTGTGACTGGATCTTTTCACTTAGCCTAATGCTTTCAAGTTTCCTCCATGTTGAGGGTCACATATCAGTACCTCATTCCCTTTTTTTTTTTTAATAGTATGGTTTTTCCAGACTTTTTTTAAAAAAGATTTTATTTATTTATTTATTTGACAGACAGAGATCACAAGTAGGCAGAGAGGCAGGCAGAGAGAGAGAGGGGGAAGCAGGCTCCCCCCTGAGCAGAGAGCCCGATGTGGGGCTCTATCCCAGGACCCTGAGATCATGACCTGAGCTGAAGGCAGAGGCTTAACCCACTGAGCCACCCAGGTACCCCACCTCATTCCCTTTTATACACAAATACTATTCCGTTGTACAGTCACACTATGTTTATTTCTCCACGCATCAGTCGATGGACAGTGGAGCTGTTTCCACCTTTTGGCTATTAAGAACAATGCTGCTAGAAATATCTATGTATGCATTTTTGTGCAAACAGATGTTTTTATCTCCTTGGACATATACCTGGGAGTGGACTTGCCGGATCAGATGGTAACTGTGTGTTGAACATTTTGAGAAACTGCCAGACTGTTTTCCAAAACATCTGCACCCCTTGAAGGCTCCACAAACAGTGTAGAAGGGTCCTGTTTCTCCACGTTCTCCCCAACCTTTGCTATCATTTGCCTTTTTCATTTTAGCCATCCTTGGGAGTATGAAGTGGTAGTGGTATCTCATTGTGGTTTTGATTTGCATTTCCTTAATGACTAACGATGTTGAACATCTTTTCATGTGCCTATTTGTATATTTGTTTTGGACAAATGTCTATTCAGATCCTTTGCCCAATTTTAAATTTGGTTGTTTCTTTGTTATTGATCTGTATGAATTCTCTGTATCGTCTATAGCTAAGCCCCTTATGGGATATATGATGTATAAATATTTCCTCCCATTACGTGGGGGTACCTTTTCACTTCCTTGATGGTATTCTTTGAAGCACAGAATTATTCTTTTTATTCTGGTGAAGTCCAATTTTTCTATTTTTTTTCTTTTGTTTCTTGTGCTTTGGTGTCAGATCTAAGGAACCACAGACTAATCTAAGATCCCAAAGAGGTAGAGGTTCAACTTCATTTCTTTGCATATGGATAATAACTGGCATAATTTCATTCCTTTTTAAAATCATTTTATTTTTTGTATCACGATAGTGTACTCTTTAATCCCCACCCCATCCCCCATTTCCTCCATCCCCCCTCACCCACCTGCCTCCTGTCTGGTAATCATTAGTTTGTTCTCTATAGTTAAGACTTTTCTTGGTTTGCCTCCCTCTCTCTTTTTCCCTTTGCTCACTTGTTTTGTTTCTTAACTTGCTCATATGGTATCTGTCTTTCTCTGACTGACTTATCTCACTTAGAGTAACACTCTCTAGCTCCATCCATGTCATTGCAAATGGCAAGATTTCTTTCCTTTTTATGGCTAAGTAATACTCTATTGTATCTATCTACTACATCTTCTTTATCCATTCATCTATCAATGGACCCTTGCCCTGCTTGCATAGTTTGACTATTGTAAATAATGCTGCAATAATCATAGGGATGCATGTGTCCCTTTGAATTATGTTTTTGTACTTTTTAGGTATATGCCCAGTAGCATAATTACTGGATCCTAGGGTAGTTCTATTTTTAACTTTTTGAGAAATCTTCATACTGTTTTCCACAGTGGCTACACGAGTTTACATTATCCATGAGGGTTCCTTTTTCTCCACATCCTGGCCAACCCCTGTTGTTTCTTGTGTTGTTGATTTGGGCCAGTCTGACAGGTGGGAGGGAGTACCTTATTGTAGTTTTGATTTGCATTTCCTTGATGATGAATGATGTTGAGCATCTTTCCACGTGTCTGTTGGCCATCTGGATGTCATTTCTTTGGAGGAATGTCTGATTATGTCTCCTGCCCATTTTCAAATTGGATTATTTGTTTTTTGGGTGTTGGCTTGTATAAATTCTTTATATATTTTGGATAACCCTTTACTGGATATGTCATTTGCAAATATCTTCCCCCATTCAGTAGGTTGCCTACCAGCATCATTTCTTGAAAAAAACACATTTTCCTCCACTGAATTGTCTTGACATTCTTATTTAATATCAATTGACCATAAATGTCAAGGTTTATTTCTGGATTCTCAATTCTATTCCATCAATCTATAAGTCTAGTTATGCCTGGGCCACACTGTCTGGACTGTAGTTTTGCAGTAAGTTTGAAATCAGGGAGGGTAAGTCTTTCAACCTTGCTCTTATTCAATGTTGTTTTCACCATTCTGGATCCCTTGCATTTCTATATGAATTCTAGAACTAGACTGTCAGTTTCTGTACACATGCCATCTGGGATTTTGATATGGATCGTGTTGAATTTACAGAACACTTAGAGGATTGCTGCCATCTGATAATGTTAAGGGTTCTGACCTATGAAGATAAGTTGTCTTTCTATACCTCACTCCTTTCTTGCCTAACAATATTCCATTGTATAGATATAGCACGTTTTATTTAACCATCTGGACATTTGGACATTTGGATTGTTTTCCCTTTGGGGCTATTCTGAATAACATTGCTATGGATATTTTTGTACATGTTTTTGTGAGGATGTGTCTTCATTTTTCTTGGATTTCTTGGATCACCTAGGATTGACTTGCTGGGTCATATGGTAACTCTAGGTCTAACATTTTGAGGACCCTCCAGACTGCTTTCCAAGGGAGCTGCACTATTTCACATTTGCTATTTTTATATTCTCAGTAATGTATAATAATTCCAATTTCTCCACATCTTAACTAACATTTGTTATCACCAATTTTAGCCATCATAATGGGTGTGAAGTGGTGTATCATTTTGGTTATGATTTGCATTTCCCTAATGGCTAATGATGTTGAACACTTTTTTTTTCATGTATTTATTGTCTATCCCCTTCCCTTAATTCAAGGGCTTTGGGAAAAATGGAGAGCCATGGGCAACTCAGACCAGTTGACTGGCCACTTCTGGCCCAAGGCATGGGCATCCAAGCACAATGAGCAATGCCCACGGCCTCTCTTGTGTGATCAGCTGCCCTGCCAGGAAGTGTGGTCAGTTATGCCCCGGGCAGCTCCTGTAGCCACAAGGCAGCAAAGTAGTCCCAGCATGGTAGGTGATAGAAAGCTTTTGAAAGAAGCGGTGGCTCATTCTGAGACCACCTATTTGCTCAGCTGCTTCCAAAAGAACCTGCCTGTTTCCTTAAGTCTAAAACAGACAACATATAGAAGCACACAGATCTTTGAAACCTTGAGGAAGATAAATAAATGACAAAAGGGTGGCATCCCAAGAGATTCCAGCAGTATCCATTAGTCTGTCTGACCCGGGCTTTGTCAGAAAAAGAGGAGGGGGTCGTTCAGAGAATCCATACTGCCTCATAAGTGTCAGAGAGCACAGCAAGGAGGCATCTGAAGGTCTGGGTATTTGCTGGGTCTTCTGAGGGCTCCGCTGGTAAAGAGGTCCTGCTCTTCTCTCAGAGCCCGGTGATGAGACTACACAGAATGAGTGCCAGGCGTGAAGCCCCTTGGATAGGGCCAGTCAATGCTGCCTTCCAGCCGAGACCAGCTGTGGGAGGAGATAAAGAACAAACATCTGTTTGTCCCCTTCTCTGCTTGAGAATGTCATGAGGTCAGAGGGAAGATGTGGACATAGGTTGCTAGGGTTGACCTTAAACTCAGTGTCTTTGGTTCACATGCTCTTGGGTACGTATCATGAATAGAAAATGGATGTCCAGGGAAAATGAAGTAGCAGCCCACCGAATGCCACACTGGAGGAGACTGGGCTTTCAACTGACCTCAGCAGCATGGCGGGTGCTCAGAGGATAAAGACCAAGTGGTGAAAGGCTTGTCATGGTCATGGGCATCTTTTTTTTTTTTTAAGATTTATTTATTTATTTATTTGACAAGAGAGCACACATAATAGAGAGGCAGGCAGAGAGAGAGGGGGAAGCAGGCTCCCTGCTGAACAGAGAACCTGATGTGGGGCTCAATCCCAGGACCCTGAGATCATGACCTGAGCCAAAGGCAGAGGCTTAACACACTGAGCCACCCAGGCACCCTGGTGATGGGGATATTAAAAATGATACTCCATTTGAAGAAAAAGGTATATGGAATAACATGTAATAATTGTTTGAAATTGCTTTAAGCAACGCTGTTCAATAGAAGAGGAACCAGCTTTTGTGTGTGTGACTAGGGAGCAGAACCAGGACCCATTTGCAGAAGTTACATTGACATGGTTTGAACTCGTTCTAAGTAAGAACTTTAACCACATGAACTCTCTGATGGCAGAATCGACCACCTTGTAAGGTAATGAGTTTTCTGACACCAGAAGAGCTAAAGCAGAGTACCTGGTTATACAGGATGATAGGAAGAGCAGTCAGACATTTGAAAGAGGGCCTGGTGGAGTCTCACAAAACTTCAGACTCTGAAATTCTCTAAGTCTATTTGGGTTGAACCATGTAAATTTGCCACTGTTCCTTTTTCTGGCCTGTTGGACCTCACCGGCTCAAGAGTAGCCCAGTCAATTCTCAGGCATCTGTACTAAAGGGGAACCATAATAACACATAACATCCAAGCCAATAGCGACTTGCCAAACTGATTGGATTTTTTAAAATTTAAATTCAGTTAGCCAACATATAGTACATTAGTTTCAGATGTAGTGTTCAATAATTTATCAGTTGGATTTGATCTTACAGTATGTTTGATTTGGGGGCATCTCATTGTGTTTTATTTAGACTAATAGTTTGGAGATTTTTCCAATTCCATTGGATCCTGCACTATGTAATGATGTTACAGGAGACAGACTATCCATTAAATCAAGACCTCCTGACATTTCTGGCAACTAAACCATCTAGCTCAGAGTCTGAGCTAGCTCAGGGTCTGTACTGGGCTGAATTACAATAGAAGGGGAATGCCTCTGTTTTGGAGAGGTATATGCTAAGGGATCATTAGCATGGATGATCCCCATTATGTTGGTGACTAGTCCAGAAATAAGTTTTGTCAGATTGGAACTTAGGGATTCTTCAAACCCTTTGAAGGGGGGCAGGGAGCAGGGGATACAGCTTGAAGTCCTTCTCAAGAGTGTTGTCCTGGACCTGGGTTGGGCTCCATTCATGAAGAGTAAATATTCCTACTGCACAGGTGTGCAAGGAACTGCTGAGTGGACAGATGGAATGGAATGTAGGAAAGTAAGGTGCAAAGCACACACAGCTTTGCAACCCTGGTGACTGGGAAAGTGAAATGAACTTGATCCATAAAAACAATGAAAAGGCAGGGGCACCTGGGTGGCTTAGTTGGTGAGGCCCCTGGCTCTCGGTTTTGGTTCAGGTCGTGGTCTCAGGGTCATGGGATCGAGCCCCACATCAGGCTCCACACTCTGTAGGGAGTCTGCTTGAAGATTCTTTCCCTCTCCCTCTACCCCTCCCCACCTCACATGTACATTCTCTCTGTCTCTCAAATGAATAGATAAATCTTTTTTTTAAAGGTGCACTGTTTTATAAAACAACAAAAAGACTAAAAATTAGCATATCAGTAAAAAAGTTTGTAATTGAAAAGAGCATATTTCCTTCATCTTTGCCCAGCACTGCTGCTAGCCACCGCACTGCAGAGGGAGGTTGAATGATGTGATGGTTAAGAGAGCTGGCTCTGGACCCAGACTTCCTGAGTTCCAATCCTGGCTCTGCCACTCACTAGCTGTGTGACCTGCAGCAAGCTACTTTACCTCTCTGTGCTTCAGTTTTCACATCTATAAAAAAGACAAGGATGATGATAATAGTGTCTACTGCATGAGGAACAGTAAGATTTAAGTGTAAAGTACTTACAATGATGCCTATCATATAGTATATACTCAATGTACTCAATGTTATTGTTTCTTGTCATATTACAGCAGTTAATATTCTCACAATAGGAAGTTCAATCCCAGGTCAACTGGAGGGACAGGTAGGGCAGTGAAGGTGGGATTTCTTTCTATGAGTTTCTTTCTTTTTTTCTTTTTTTTAAGAATTTGTTCATTTATTTGACAGAGAGAGACAGCAAGAGAGGGAACATAACCCAGGTGAGAGAGAGAGGGAGAAGCAGTCTTCTCGCTGAGCAGGGAGCCAGCCCTATGTGGGGACCATTCCAGGACCCCGGGATCATGACCTGAGCTGAAGGCAGAGGCTTAACGACTGAGCCACCCAGGCACTCCTCTTTCTGAGAGGTTTCAATGAGAAAGATGTAAAATCAAGATATTTGTTCAGAGCTATAGTTTTCAGTTGTTGCTATATTCTTCAGTAGAATCAACTGAAAAGATTTTAGCCAAATAAAGCCTGGCTGTATCCTGACCAATTAAATGATAATATCTGGGAGTGAAGCCCAGACTGTCATCTTTTTCAAAAGCTCACCAAGCGAAAGTAACATAGAGCAGGGGCTGAGAATGGCTGGCCTCGATTCTTGTTACTTAACGTGTGGTTCAGGGATCAGCGGCATCAGCATCGCTTGGGAGCATGTAAGAAATGCAGGGTCTGGACCAGAACCATCTGAATCCGAAACTTCCTCTTAACACGATCACATTCTGATTCACACACCCTCTGATGTCTGAGGAGGCACTGGAGTAAATGACTTCCAAGGTCACTTCTCAGTCCCAGGTAGGCATCTAATAATGCTGAATGAAACAGTGGCAGTTATGTGAAGTCCCAGAAAAGTCCGAGGCAGAAAGACTTTTGGAACCTGGACCAGCAGGGATGTCATCCGAGCCAAAACCTGCTTTTTCCCCAGGCATGGAAATCTTGACAAAAGCACACCTGTGCTCGCAGACCAAGGGTAATTAATTAGCGGGGTGCCCCTGGCACTCAGGCTTCTGGTGCCAATGGAAAGGGATGAGAAGAAGTGACATAGATTGATAGGAACCAGAGACAGAGAGGAGAAGAGATAAGATAATAATTTCATTTTCCAGAGGTCTCCGTGAACCCTGGTTTTGATGCATTTCCAGTGCTGTGGCTGGTTGCTCTGACTTACTCATACTTCAAACTGGTAACCTCCCTACAGACGTGCTCACCCACTTACACAGGAAACCTGAACTCCTGTTTGTCATATCTTTCCCACCGCTGTTCTCTTTCTCTTTCTTAGCCATTAGAGCATAGCTTTGCCCTCCTACCAGCCCTCCTCCTCCTATTATTTCTGTCCTCTTATTTCACCCTCCAGGTCCACCTGCTCTTAACCTGAGTTTTTCCATCACTGAGTCACTTATCTCCTTCACATGCTGATGAGCAAGGCACTGTTCTGGGTGGTGACAGGGAGCAAGAACTGAGGGATGGCCACTGTATGAAATAGAACCAAAAATTCAAAACCAACTTCAGTGACAACACATCCTGTCAACTACGCCAATGGGAACTCACCAGACCTGGTGATAAATTCAATCAACAAAAGGCTAGTAGGTTTCTAGAACTTGACAACGTGGCTGAAGAAGACGCATGGAGGACAAAACCAAATTCCTTGGTGCAGGGAGTTAGCCCTCCACCCTCCACTTTTCTTTTTTCTTTTTTTTTTTTTTAGACAGAGAAGGTGAGAGGGGGTGTAAGGGTCCGGAGGAGCAAAGAGAGAGAGGAACTCTCCAGCCAACACGGGGCTTGATCTCACGACCCTGAGACTGTGACTGAGCTGAAGTCAAGAGTTGGACGATTAATCCACTGAGCCACTCGGGCGCCCCGGCCTTCCTTTTTTTTTTTTTTT
Organism: Taxidea taxus jeffersonii; assembly: GCA_003697995.1. Classification (NCBI taxonomy): domain Eukaryota; kingdom Metazoa; phylum Chordata; class Mammalia; order Carnivora; family Mustelidae; genus Taxidea; species Taxidea taxus. The sequence continues at coordinate 34,176 of ML111411.1, read as the reverse complement.
TTATTGTGGTAAAATACATACACACAAAAATTACCATTGTAACCATTTTAAAGTGTACAATTCCATGGCATTATATATATTCATATTGTGTATAACTACCACCAGCGTCCATCTCCAGAAACTTTTCATCTTCCCAAACTGAAACTCTGTACCCATTAAACACTAACTCCCCATTCCCCCGTCCTCCTAGGCCCTCGGAAGTTCTATTATATTTTTTGTGTCTATGAATTTGATACCTCATATGACTGAAATCATACAGTATTTGTCTTTTTGTGCCTGGCTTATTTCCCTGAGCTTAATGTCTTCAAGGTTTATCCATACTATAGCATGTGACAGAATTTCCTTCTCATTTTTACCCCACATCTTGGTACTCTAGAAGACGAGGAATGATCACTTATCTGGACAAGGTCGTTCTGTGTCACTGGAGAGGACACAGGGAGACATACAATTTATCTCTGCTCCCTGAGCAACAGCAATCAAGCCAAGGAATTGGATCCTGGAGGGTTAGAACCTTTGTCTGTGAGTGTCACTGGAAAAAGTTGAGGGGGAAATGGAAGGAGTCTGTAAAGAGGAGACTAGAACAAATACCCAGAGGTGGGCATAAAGGTGGTGTACATGTGTGTGCATGCTGGGAAAAACTCTTGTCCAACTAGCTTAGCTGCCTGAATTCCTACTCAAATGTCAGCCATGCGGAGCTGCCTCTGGGTAATGCTGGGGTTCAAGAGCACAGGTTTGTGGAATGTCATCTCTCACCTGGGTTGTGCTTAGTTTTCTGGTGGCCCATCTTCAACGTATTTGCAGCGGGGTCATGGTGGACTCTAGCCGGCTCAACCCCTCCTTCCTCCCTTCCCTACCTCAAGTCCAGGACATGGTCTGAACCCACTTCTCAGGGAGCAGCAAACGTGGGAAGTGTCTCAGAATAAGACACCAGTGCTGGAAGGAACCTCCACGGGGCCATGCCCTCACTTTATTCCAAGGAAACTGAGGCCCAGGAGGGTGAAGTAACTTGCCCGAAGTCGCACAGCAGAGCTAAGACAATTCAGGACTCTGCTCTTTGCCAAGGCTTGGTTTCATCTAAGTTGTCATGGAGTCAGCAACAGTGAATTCTCCTTCTCACTATCTTTCCCAGACTCTAGGCCCTCCCATTGACTCAGTACCCCTGCCCACATCTCCAGAAGCAGCCTTGAAGTCCCCTCCTCCCTCATCCATCATTCCAGGTCACTCCCCCTGTCTCCTGATTAGGCCTTCTCCCTTACCCTCTGGGACAATCCCCCCTTCCTTTTGTTATGATTGCTTACTTTTTCAACCAAAACTCCCGTGAGGCCTGGGGCAAACCATCTGTGGAACAAATCCCAGCTAGAATAAGCACTTATTGAACAAACTGAACATTGCTGTCGAGATCTTGAAATACCTTTTCCACCTGAGACCCCAGGCCCCCCACGCCCCCCCACACCTTTGTTTCTAGGGCCCCTCAACTGCTCTCTTGTTGCTGTGGGATGACTGAAATGCCCTACAAGGGACAGTTCAAGATTTGAAATTACAACTATATTGATTCGGGCAAGTTCTTAGGAATTTTGGAGCGATCTGGACAAAAATGTCTGAAAGTCCCAACACACCTACTTTAATCTCATTAGTGCAAATTCAACTGACAGGCTCTTGAAGTCACCCTGGGGTAGGGGGCGGGTGCTGAGCCCTACAAACACTTACAAGGGGCAATTTCCTTCACACCTGGAGATGAGAAATCACAGTTGACAGCCCTTGCTTTGAAAGACAGGAAGATTGGTGATAAAGTCAGAGCTGCTTGCCGAGAAAGGACGCATTCCATTCCCTCCCTGGGAGGGAGGGGCAGCAGATGGAAAGTGCCAGCAGAGGAAGGGAACACAAAGGAAGAGAGACCCAGTAGGCATCTCTGATGGTTCGCACCTCTGACAGGAGAGAACAGGGATTAAAGCCATCCAAACAAATCACACTGCCGCCTCTCCCCTTGGCTTCCCTGAGGCCTCCTCTGTAAGCACAGGCCACATCTGCCAGCCTTGTCGGCAGAAATTTCTTAGAAGTTCTAAATCTTTGCTCGTCCTCCTGAGCTCCATCAATATTGTACTTACTCCCAGAGCCCACATTCTCTCCGCGACTCTCCAGCAGTGGCTTCCAGAATTCGGACCTGGAAACTGTCCTTCTGACACAGCATTGCCAGATCTTTGTTTTGCCAAGGAAAGATACAAACACAAAACAAAATGAAACAAGAAACAAGCAATTATCTCCATGATTTCTTTTTTTTAAACAGGTATTTTAATACCAAATAAATAAATAAAGCTCTTCATATAGCTTTTAAATTTGACACGGTCCTTAGTATTTGGGACTAAAGCTCTAATGCCATTGGTAACTGAAAGCCACATTTCCAACTTCAATTCCTACGAGTTCCCAAACTGCTTCCCTCCTGAAATACAGCCTTTGATCCATCTTGACAAAACTATGTCTTTTGCTCTCTGGCAACTCTCACTCATTCTGGAGCTCCTCTTCTTCTTTTTCTTTTTTAATTAAAATTTAGTTAGCTGGGGCACCTGGGTGGCTCAGTGGGTTAAGCCTCTGCCTTTGGCTCATGTCACGGTCTCAGGGTCCTGGGATTGATGCCCCACATCAGGCTCTCTGCTCCATGGGGAGCCTGCTCCCCCCGCCCCCCGCCTGCCTCTCTGCTTACTTGTGATCTTTCTGTCAAATAAATAAAATATTTTAAAAATAAATAAATAAATAAATTCAATTAGCCAATATATAGTACATCATTAGTTTCAGATGTAGAGCTCCATAATTCATCAGTAGCATATCACACCCAGTGCTCATAATGTTAAGGGTTCTGACCTATGAAGATGAGTTGTCTTTCTATACCTCACTCCTGCCCTCTTTAATGCCCATCTGCCAGTTACCCATCCCCCCACCTCTCCAACAACCCTCAGTTTGCTTCCTAGAGTTAAGAGTCTCTCCTGGTTTGCCTTCTTCTGAAATGACGCCCCTTCTTCCGAAGCCTCCCCTTCCTCTGCAGGAAGAGGGCTACCTCCCCTCCCCCAGCCCCCAGCATTCCACAGAGAGTTCCCTCCCCAGCAGCGGTGCTCCTCCATTGGTGGAGGAAGGAATGACTGACACATCAGTCCACCCCTTCATTCACCAACCCTGCACCCAGCACAGTGCAGGCACGGTGAAGGCTAAACCCGGAGTAGAACACAAACTTGCCCTTGGGGAGTTTACTTTGAGGGAATTGGGTAAATCAAACAGACTTAAATGAGACAATATAAACCATTTGGAATCAGTGTGACTCAGATTATGGGCATAATAGCTGAGGGGATCTGAAGTGAAGGGAAAGTCATCTCTGGGTGGGGCTTGCCAGAGATGGTTTCATGGAAGAGATGAGTTTTCATCTGGGCCTTGAAAGAAGTATAGAATTTAAATGGGCGGAGGAAAGCCAGTGTGAACAAGAAAGGGTGAAGAGTAGGAGTGAAGGCTCAGAGGAGTTGGGCAGTGACAAAAACCAGCTGGGGGCCGGGGTTAGAGCATGGTGGTAAGTACTGAGCCCCCAACAGGGCAGGGAGGGAGGCAGGTTGGACTAGCCCATGGGGGAAATGAAATGCCTAGCAGAGTAATAGAATTTTATTGCTGGGAATAAAATTTTATTCATTTTTATTGGAAAGATTAGGCATCATCCAGTCTAACCACTCATTTCACAGATGTAAAAACCAAGGCACAGAGTGGAAGCGTGCTCTTTCCAAGGTCATAGGAACAGCAGCATCGACAGTAAAAATAAATGCAGTGGCTGACTTTAATAGAACCCATAGGACACGCTGAGCACTGCTTAAAGCACTTTATCTTCATACCTCATTTAATCTTTTCCACCATTCTGTAAGGTAGGCACTGGACTTATCCCTATTGTGCAGGTCAGCAAACTGAGAAAGTAAGCAGCTTGCTCAAGTTCACAAGGTAACATGGACAAATGGCAGTCAACACTCTGGAATGGATCCCATAGGGCGCTAGTGCTCGTGGAAAGAACATAGGATTTGGAATCAAAAGACATGCATTCAAATTCTGGCTCCACCCCAGTAGTCATGTGACCTCAGGCAAGCTACCTAACCTTGCTGATCCTCTGTTTCCTCAATGGTACAAAGCGGATAATAATTCCTACCCCACAGGATTTCTGTGGGGATTAAATAAGATTATATGTGTCAAATTCTTGGCACATAGTATGTGCTCAATAAACACTGGTTTCCTCCCCTCCCCATCTCCTTCCTTCCAGAAGCCTTGACACCCCCTCTGTGGTCCTATGGCTTCAATTCTACCCATTCCCCCCCATCCTGTGTCCTCCCCTTCACCTCTGGACACTGGTCTTCCAGACTGGGGTGTCCTGCCCAAGAGGTAACTGAGGGGTGGATGTCAGGGTTTGGAGAGGGAGAATCTGGTTTTCCTGGATAAATTGGTACCATTCTCATTTGGCTCCATGATGTTGGCATCATGGGTGGCAGAACAAATCTGCTCTCCTGCTTGGGGTGGGGTCTGGGAAGTCATCAGGAACCAGTGGAAAGACACAGGCCAACCCTTTCATGGAATGAATTCTTCCTGGCCCAAGCCCTTGGTCTCTTGGGTATCTTGAGTTCCTTATTCCTTCTCCACTTTCTCTACTCAACCTCTTACATGCTGAGTTGTGCTGCTTAATTGTTCCATAGGAGGCCTCGGAAAATATGTATGGGGGACCAGTTGGTGGGAGCCAAGCAACTATATCAAGAACTTTGCTCACAAAAGGATGAGATTGAGAGATAAGATGGATATTTTCATTCCTGGCTAAGAGATGGGATAAGAGGAACGTTCCTCCCTGGAAATTCCGAGTGTTTAGCTAATTGAACAACATCTTGGCCTCTTGGTTGCAAAGTACCATCTTCTAAGCCCTCAAGTGTTAGTAAGTTTGAGCACTCAGGAAATTAGTGTTTGGTGACTACCAAAGTGAATTAACTGTGTGATCAAGTCCCTCTGAAGAAAAGGCCGTTATTGGTGAGTTGGGAGTTAATAAGTCTGCATACTGTAGACTCTGTTTCTATTGAATTTAAATGAAGGTGAAAAAGGATTCCGAGAAGGCATCGGGGATGGAACCTAGCCTAGCTTCCATCATTTTGGAAGCCCCCACTGTGCACAAGGCACCGTATGAACACTTTGTATATGCTGTCTTGCTTCATCTTCCTGGCAACCCCATGAAGCTGATGAAAGTCAGTTGGCCAGGCCTGGGTGTTAATCAGTCTCACTTTCTAGCAGGGCAACTGAGGAACATTAATTCCCACATAGGAAAAGCAGAGATAATGCCCATCTCATGGAGGAGTCCTAGAGGTTCAAAGATTGTACAACGAAGAACATGGCACCCTCCCACCTCAGGGCCAGTGCCTCAAGTTTGGCTGGTATTGTCAGCGGGAGAGGTCACAGAGGTCTTTGGGAAACAAGGGAAGGGAAGGGAAGCGGGGATCCGCTAAGTCTAGGCTCTGAAGCTTGAGAGGATTTTGTTTTGTCACATTGAATCAAGCTTCTTTCTGTTAGAAACAAGGGTGAGCCATCCGGTTGACTCTGGAGTGTTTTGGCAAGGTGGGAGGGAGCCTTGGGCTGGAAGTCAGGGGTACAGGCCCCAGGACAGCTGGCTGGTGACTATCTCGTCCAGGTCCCGGGCCTTTGGTTCCACATCTGTGAAATAACACGGCTGGACCCGGGGATCTCTGAGGTTTCTTTCTGCCCCGTGAAGAACCTGGCATTCCAAAACATAAATTCATTTACATAATCGTAACAGTCCCATTCTGGCTTTTCAAATTTGACAGGCAGCTTAAGAGGTACAAGAAAAATAGCTCCCAAACAATTTCAAAACAAAACAAAGCAAGTTATAGGCAGAGCCTCTGGATTTCCATTTCTTGCCCTTCTGCACAGGGAATAAAAAAAACAAGAAAACATTTTTCTTTCTCTCTTTCTTTCTTTTTTTTTTAATAACACACACATTGTCTTTCTACCTGGCTTTTCATCTGAGCCATGTGCCAGGGATGTGGATAAGATCTTTGAGGAACTTTTATAATGTCACATACTTATGCAAATTGGCAAAGTGTTTATAGCAACAGGCACCACAATAACACCCTGAGGTTTCAGTGAGCGAGAAGCAGCCAGGCAACCTAAACAGCTTTGAGTACCTGAATGTGGGAGGCTGGCCCCAGAGACAGGAGAGTGGGGTTAGACCTGTGGCAAGGACAGATTCTGGCGTTCTCTGGGCTTCAACATGGCTGCCGTCTTGGCCAAACCACATTGGTCAAAGCCACTCCATGTCTTGAGTCGAGGTGTCCTATCTGTCCAGTGGGAGGGTGTAGCTGTCTCATTTCATGGGTTCCAGGACTGCTATGGGCCCGCCACTGGGGTGGCTGCTCACTAACCCAATGGCATCTTCCATCATAAGGACTCTAGATCAGAGGCCAAGGCACAGCAGCCTCCCTGGTCCAAAGGCCCTACCTCAGGTCAGGCCCACCTATGCAGTGATTAGGCAGGGACTTTTAAAGTTAGACAGACCTGGGTGCAAGGCCTAGGTCATGTCCAACTCCACCACTTCCTAGTGCTACGACTTTGGTAGGATACCTTCCTTGAATCTTATTTTTCTTATTTGTAAAACAGAAGTAGGCAGGTCGGAGTTTTTTGTTTTGTTTTTTGAAGATTTTATTTATTTGTTAGAGAGAGAGAGAGTGAGCACAGGCAGACAGAGAGGCAGGCAGAGGCAGAGGGAGAAGCAGGCTCCCCGCCGAGCAAGGAGCCCGGTGTGGGACTCGATCCCAGGACGCTGGGATCATGACCTGAGCCGAAGGCAGCCGCTTAACCAACTGAGCCACCCAGGTGCCCCGGCAGGTCGGAGTTTTAGTCAGTCTACTTTGCGGTTTTATGTGAGGCACGCATCCCATGGGGGTGATTGGGAGTTAAATATTTATAAATAGCTATCACGGAGCCTGACATGTAACAAACATTCAATCAATGGGCATCATCATTATAGTTACTGGCATTAGCCAGGATATTTCCCAAGCTGTATTGGTGGGGAAGCTGGTTGTTAATAAGCAGTATTTGAAAAATGGGTTTGTGGTCAAGCAAATTAGGAAATGCTAACTAATTAGGCCGGAAAAGTAGACAAGTTTCCTTCCTGCAAGACTTTTCAAAGCCCCACGGAGAACTGTGACTTCCTGAAAGGAGGTTATGTTATATATAAAAAAGGAGGTTCATTATTTCTCAAACTGATTTGTCCTTAGAACCCCCTTTGGTTGTGGGCCATTGGGGGACTAGTGGTCCATGAAAGTCCTTGGGAAATCCTAATCAAGGTCTAGAATGGGAAAAAAGGAATCTGGGAGAGACATATATAGTGAGAAGTGGTGAGCAGGACATTTGAGGAAGGAGTAAAACTAAAGGATAGAAGAGAAGAGAGGGGGGATGGTGGTGTGCATTGGAGCCATCTGGACCCTACCGTGAGGTCCGAGTGTCCGGTGTAATCCCTGCTTCTCAGGGAGTGCTTATTTACATCAACTCATTTTGAATCTCTACACAAACCTCTGAGAGAGCCAGGCCCAGTTGTCCCCATTTTTCCGATGACCACATTCAGGCTCCTGGCCTAGGACCACATAACTAGCAGGTGGTGCATCAGGGATGTAAGTCCAGATGTCCTACTGTTAAGTTCTGGAATCTTCTATGTAAGACAGAAGAAGGTTGAGTTAGATTCTAGCATGCAGACCATTCAAACTCCAGTTAGCTCAAAGGAGTTCAATAATTAAGATCAATTGGGGCTGATTTTTTGCTTTAGAGGTCACCTGATTGTTTTTATTTCTTGCCTCTTCCCAATATTTTGAACACTATAAAAAGGTGCTCTGTTGAGAAACATAATTGGAACCTTCCCAAAACATTTTTCAATGACTTTGTGAATTTGTTGAAACAAATTCCCCACTCCCGCCTCTCGTTCTCTCTAACCCCAACCCCATCTTTAAAATCTGGTGGCCTTGTGTGCCATCCCCCAGACTACGGCAACCTGCAAGGACCTGTGACCTCACCACAGAAACTGCTGAGGTCAGCCTGTTCCCTTCAGTCCTTTGGGATAAGGAAAAATCCCAGGGGCCTGTAAATAGTGCAAGAAACAGCACCCCACCCAGTGCTCTGTTTAGCTTGGATGAAAAATGTACGCAGTGACAATGCAAAGTGCCCTGAGCAGCAGCAGGACCTGGGACGTTCCTATACCTCATCACTTGTTGATTAATTATGTGGCTATATATAGAGTTGCGTAGGCTGTGGAGTTAAAGGTGGTGCTGTGTGTGGAGGGGCTCGTTCCCTCTTACTCCTGCTGAGCTAGAGAACTCTCCCCGCCAAGGGGTGAGAGGTGCAAGCCGTAAACATCCCTGCCAGGTGGTGGTGATCAATTAAGGTCCGAGTGGGAGTGTGTCTGTCACACCCAAGCTTCTCAAAGCCAGCACTAGGCACCTGGGAAAGCATGTGGAGAAAGGCCTTTCTCTCCTCTCTGTTTTGATGGCTGACTTTTGTTTTTTGTTTTTGTTTTCCTGGAAAATCAAGCTCAAACAAAACCAGAAGGCTTCCTCTTAAGTACAAGACCCTAAGAACAGGGACTCTTTCTGTCACTCAGTCATTCTAACATCACCGATTAAGGTTTTGCTGTGTATGTAGCCCTGGGTATGAAACCTCTAGAAGAAACTGAGGTACCATGGCTGCCCCCCAGGAGCTCACAGGCCTGCTGAAGGGACGAGATCCTCAGACCAAGTAGAGGGAAAAAGACAAGACAGGATAGTATCACCCTAGGAGGCTGTAGCGGACATTTGCCATTTTGTCAGCTCTTTTGGAAGCCATCCTTCCACAATGCCCGTGGTCCTGGTCTGACCGGCCACCACAGTCTCCTGTGGCTCAACTTCTACCAGAGGAGTGAATGAGTGAGCTAAGTCCCTTTTCCACCGAGGACTTGTGTTTTGAGTGGGGACATAGAAGGACACAGAAAGGGTTTACTCTCCCCAAGGTTGCCCTGTGGTAAACAGAGGCTTAATATCAGGTCTGTCTGGCTCTGAACCTATGCTTTTCTCCACAATGTCACTGTCATCTCCAGGAAAGAGGAAACAAAGAAGTGGAACCCAGAACTTACCATGGAAACCCCTCATCAGAACTGCCGATGCCGAGTGAGGAACCAGAATATGGGTTCATGAAAATTAGTAGGGGGAGAAATCATTTGAACATAAAGACCCAGTGTAGCCCTCGGCTCCTGATAATGAGCAGTATACCACGGGTAGAAACTGTGCCGTTTTCTTCTTTTCTCACAGTGTCTAGCATGTGTTTATTCAACAGTCTAATGATGTGCTACTATTTCCTTACAACAACAAGGAACAATCATAATTCAAAGCACAGGCTTTTTGGGCACCTGGGTGGCTCAGTTGGTTAAGCATCTGCTTTGGCTCAGGTCATGATCTCAGGGTCCTAGGATTAAGCCCTGTGTCAGACTTCCTGCTCAGTGGGGAGTCTGCTTCTCCCTCTCTCTCTCTCTCAAATACATACATAAATAAATCTTAAAAGCACAGGCTTTCAAGTTGATTAGATCTGGGTTTCAATCTTCCCTTCATTGGAAAAAGGTGGCCTTTTTACTTGGAAATAATTGGAAATGGATCGCTGTCTCACGTCATTATAAATCAGTACCAAAAGGATTAAGAGTACAAACCTCAAAGCATAATTGGAAAACTTTCAGAAGACATGCATAGGTGAATGTCTTTATGACCTCGGGATAGGTACCAATTTCTTTTTTTTTTTTTAAGATTTTATTTATTTATTTATTTGACAGAGAGAGACCAAAGTAGGCAGAGAGGCAGGCAGAGAGAGAGAAGGGGAAGCAGGCTCCCTGATGAGCAGAGAGCTCGATGCGGGGCTCCATCCCAGGACCCTGGGATCATGACCTGAGCCGAAAGCAGAGGCTTTAACCACTGAGCCACCCAGGCACCCCTAGGTACCAATTTCTTAATCTGTACACTAGCATCACTAATCATAAAAGACACTCAAATATGACTCCATTAAAGCTAAGAATTTCTCTTTGTCAGCAAAGTCTCCAACAAACTTGAAGGCAATATTGGAAATAGATATAGCTAACAAAAGATTAGTTTCAATAATATGTAAAGTACTCCTACGAATAAGAAAAAACTCACCTCAATTTAAAAATGGGAAATTACGGGACACCTGGGTGGCTCAGTTGGTTAAGCAGCTGCCTTCGGCTCAGATCATGATCCCAACGTCCTGGGATCGAGTCTCACATCGGGCTCCTTGCTCGGCAGGGAACCTGCTTCTCCCTCTGCCTCTGCCTACCACTCTGTCTGCCTGAGCTTGTGCCCTCTCTCTAATAAATAAATAAATAAAATCTTTAAAAAATGGGAAATTACCATATAGAAGGGTTTCACAAAGGGAGAAACATATCTGGAACCAGGCAGTGTAGCCTGTGTCTGTGGAGGACCTAATGAGATGAAAATGAAGGACCATTTGGGGTTTGCTTCAAGTTTTAAGTAAATATTAAGTTTCAGGTTTTTTTTTTCAAGAAACACATAAATCTATAAAGAGATACTCACCTCACCAACCATCAGGAAGAGACAGATCACATCTCATGCCCCCTAAAATTAGTGTATACTCATGGGATTGACAAATCTGAGAAGTCTAACAATGCCGGATGCTGGCTATGAAAGGGCATCACTCTCACTGCTGGTGAGAAATTGGAAAATCATTTAACTCTGTCTTGTAAAGTTGGATGCTTGCATACCCAGCACATCTATTATGTATATATCCAGTTTCTGTAAGCATACACCCAAGAGAAAATTCAGCACATGTATACCAAGAGACACATAGAGAAAAAATTATCACAGTCGAATTTATCAAAATAGCAATAACCTGGGAACCACTAAATACTCCTTGGAAGGCAAGTACACAAATAAATTGTGGTGTGCTTAAAAAAACAGGATGTTTGGGGTACCTGGGTGGCTCAGTGGGTTAAAGCCTCTGCCTTCGGCTCAGGTCATGATCTCAGGGTCCTGGGATGGAGCCCTGCATCAGGCTCTCTGCTTGGCAGGGAGCCTGCATCCCCCTCTGTCTCTCTGCCTGCCTCTCTGCCTACTTGTGA